>JARFOC010065218.1:0-17177 GCA_031763485.1 Osmoderma eremita | reverse complement strand
GTGTTGCAAGCAACACTGCAATAAGTTGCTTGCATAATTACTAACAAAATTATTGTGTTAATTTTCAACTTACCTTGCTCTTGAAGCGTATATTAAAAAAAAATTGCTATAATAATAACGGATACCACTTCTGACGTGTCTAACTTGGCGCATGGCACGAAGAATACTACAGTCGCAGAGTTGCCACGCACAGAAAGCATATTCCTCGAAAAAACGCGCGGAAACAAACGAAATGTCAGTTTGCCTTCTATGTCATTTTGCCTTACTCTCCCCTAGTCTACACTGAGGTTCCTCTTTAAAGACTCCCATTCTGTGTTTTCGTGTTTCCGTAGGTTGCCGTGTTCAGTAAGTAGACATGCTATTATTATTATTATCCTAATCTGCCTTCTGTTAGGCTACAGTATGTTTTTGGTTTGTAATTTACATACGCTAAAACCCTTATGAAACGTTATGAATTTAAAAATCGAAGTAGATAATGAATAATAAACGATATGAATGAACAAGGTATGCGCGCTAAGTTAATGGCGGTTGCGACAGTACGAGTTGGGTCACCTCTGATGTTGATGTTGTGAAAAAGTTAGAATAAAATAATTTAGAATGATACGATGTGAAATACTTGGCTATTTGACCATGTGTGAGTACGTGGGCGACTTAGGGGCTCCTAGCTTCAAGAATGGGGTTCGAAGCGGTGAAGGTAACACGAAACACGTACCACATGGCACTTATAAAAATACAACACTGCCTTGTCGTGATCGGATCTAGACGAACGGTTTTTTCCGTCTCGAAGGGACGGAGAGGTTCAGAGGTCTTATCTGGACAGATGAAGACGAGATGTTGGCTTATCGCGGGTGAACAGAGACGAACATTGGGTGTCCTGGGCGGACGGGGAGGAGCTCAGTTAATATCCTGGTCGGTGGAGAAAAGAACCGCTGTCGCGCTCCGACCAGACAAAGACTTGTCTCGCGAATGAGCCCAAACGAACTTAAGAAACGAACTCCCGAAAGGTACTGTACTTGCTTTGGAAATTTCTCCCGAAGAAGACTTGCAAAATTACCTGGACTGACGAAGGGTTCCACCAATCAGAGGGGGACAAATATTCATTTAAAAATATTATGTGAAAACAAAGCTCTACTGTGTTAAATCACGGGTTAATTGCGTATTAATTCGTTCAGAGAAATTGCATTGTAATACGGATTAAAATGATATCTGACAACAATATATTTAATAAGAGAGAGATTAAATATAATTTAAAATTCCAATAATTAAAATGCATATCTTCTGTAGGCACCGAACAATGAGGGTTTTTGTATGTCTACCTGATCCAGGATGTTTCTTACTAGGGCCAGTTGAAGTGATGAAGTATTCGTACTGTCGGCATTTTCGATAATAAATGTAAATCGGTTTATTGCTTAGTTCAAGGAAAAAATTTATGCATGTGTCTCAGATGTTGACTAAAATCTACAGGAAAACAATTCTCAAACTTATCCTAAATAAATGGTGACGAAACATCATAAAATAATATTTTAGACGAAAAGAATTATTTTATGTTACACGGTGAGTGTAACAAAGGGTTGTGAACATATTTGACGTTGAAGTGTTTGGAAGTTCTCAATTTTTCTTGAATATCTTACAAACCTGGCACTGGATAACAAATCTGACAGCATCAACTATTACTCTATTTTCTGAGCTACTTAGTCCATTTAACCGATTCTGTATTTTTTATATTAAGGAAGTTACCCATATACGGAGATAAAATGGGCAGCGTGTATACTATACTTATAAGTAGATTTCGTCAGAGTAATCTACCAACACCTAGTCATCAGTTTTCCTATAATAAAGAGTTATATTTTTTGATATATAGAATTTTCTTATTTAAATTAGGTTAATTGATTGATAGTCAATTTGTCATTAATTTAGAATTTTCTCTCTTTTCAGATTCTAATGAAAGACGTTCTTAGACCATACGTACCAGAATTTAGAGGATTGGTTGCAAGTGACGATGCCGGATGCGAATACCTTCAACTACAAGATTTGTTAAGCGATTTTGTGTCCCCATGCGTTATGGACTGCAAAATTGGTGTGAGAACATACTTAGAAGAAGAATTGGCTAAAGCAAAAGAAAAACCAAAGCTAAGAAAAGTAAGTAGTGATGAGCGTATTTTGTTAATTTTATTAGTACTGTTAAGAATTAATATGAAAACACAGGATATCAATAAGCAAACAATGCCCTCATTTTATAATACTGATCGTATAAAAGGGTGTATGTCAATAACTTAGGTTCTATAAACAATAACATCCAAAATCAAATTTTATGGAAAGTGTATTCGTAGAAATCCGGAAACCATAGCTTTGTTCGCAGTGCAGGCAGAAACCATCCGAAATTGAACGACGCATGCGCACTAACTGCTATGTGTTCGCAGTGCTACAATTTCATATTTCGACAGTAATAAACGGTTAGTGATTAGTCCATAAAATTCATGGATTTCAAATTTCATCCACGTCTATAAATATGATTCCTAAGTATCGAAGCAAATTAATAGATACCATTACAAATCCCATGTAAACGCATTTCCAATTTGCCACGTATCTGGCTTTGGAAAATCCCATATAATTTAATTTTACTTAAGTTTTTCTGTTGCTTTTTATCTTTATTCTGAGAAAGAACTTAGAACCCTAATACAATTGCTAAAATATTTCATTTGTTTCTAAAATGATTTACAAGAACAAATAATATAGCCGTCAGATTTAGTTTTTGCTGAAAAATTTTTGTAGTAATACTACAAGTTGTGCAAATCCTGTAAGAAAAAGACAAATGAACGCCGAAATAATTTTAAAGGAAACAGCAGTTTTCTTTATAATTACTAAAAATCAAAGGAATTGGTCGTGATGTTATCCACACCGGTTGTAATGGTGTTTATATCTCCCTGTCAGTATTAATTACATACATAATCATTTAGTTGTCATGGAATTGAATTTATTACCATTGTGAAGTAACTGTTAGAATTATTTTTAAACTATTTTTGATGGTTTAATTTTCACCCTTGTAGAGTGGCGTGTCCAATAAGTAGATACGAGAGCTGGCTCAGGTTCCATTAAGGTTATATCGGATCCCTTTCTTCTTAGCAGGTCATTGCCTACAATCCCCCCATGCCAAGGCACACACGTCAGCTTTACTGCATTGTTTCACCAGGTTTTGAAGGTCCCCATATCAGCCTGGAAGATATTCGATAAGATGGCGATGCCTTTAAGGCAACTCGTTTTTGATCCATCTGTGTGTCAGATCCTAACCTACGAAGAGATTCGTTTCAGCCTCTCTCTCCATCTCTCCTGACTTCGAAGGGTTTGTTATAGGAAAGTTTAGGAATCATAGCTAACGGCTCATAGCTAACAGGGGATTTTCAACAGTCCTTGTTACTTTAGCATAAATGAGGACAGGGTTATCGGTCTATACGCCTTTGCCGAAGCGTACAAATTTCGCCCAGGTTTTGGTATAAAGGATACTCTAGGCCTGTTCCATGCTGATGGTATATAACCCAACGCCAGACTGGCCCCAAATAGCCCGCAGAGCTTTGATGATAGGGCATCCTTGCCTTGCTGTAGTAAACCGAATATATTCCGCCAGGAGCAAGGGACTTATAGGCCTCAAAAGAGGCAACTGCTCAGCTGATCTCGCTACGAGTTATTATTCTTCTTGGAAGTTGCTCGCTTTACCTGTCCACTCTCCGAGAGAGCAAGTCTGGGTGTATCTGGCCTTCTACTTCAGGGTTTATCTCTGTCGAACCTGGAAAGTGTGCTTGGCAGGAGGACTTCCAGCGTTTCCTTTCCTATGTTTGTGTAGCCCCCTATGGGTCTCTTAATAGGTCCCAGGAAGTTTACAGGGTCTTTCGCCATAAGTCTATGGAGTCTTGCCGTTTCTGTTGTGGTTACAATATCCCACAGAACTTCCTCCATAGCTCTCTTTTCACTCTTCTCAGGGCCTGATTGTAAAGAGTAAGTGTTTTGTTATATAAAGGTAAAAGGACTCTACAACACAAGTTATACTATTCATGAGTAAGAGGAGAAGGCGGAAAAAAAAGAAGCGTTAGGAATAACAGACGGTAGAAGTAGAAAAACGGGTGATAAAATTTAAGCCTTTTTACTCAAAGATATTGGTATTTTGCATACAACTTGACGGGAAAATAAATATAATACAAATGTATGACTCAATGTAGGGAATTCTGCACGAACTTGCAAGAGGTGAAAAGTGAAGTAAGAGGGGAAAACGAAACAACAATAATAATGAGGGACTGGAATGGGATGAATGGGTAACCAAGGGAAAGCAACAGTGAACAGATACGCAATAAGAAAAATTCTACCAAGAAGACGTGTTAACAATAGGTAATACTATGTGGGCTCAACTACTAGAAGATAAGTACACGTATATCGAGGAAGTACGCGAAACTATAAGTATAATAGATTACATAGTATACACAGAAAACCCAATAAAAAAGTACAGAGAATAGGAACTAGTATGGAAGCAGATATTGGGACTAACCACAGGTTAATAGTAGCAAAATTCCCGACTATAAAAATAAATGAAGAAGAAAAAACAGAGTATAGTAAAGCAGCAACATTTAAACTTGAAAACGTTGAGATAAAAAAAATACCAAGAAGAAATAGATAAAGAACTACTAGGGGTACAAAATTAAAAGCAAAAATACTCACTAGAGGAAAGGTGGAGAGCATTCAATGAAACAATACATAGGGTCTCTGATGCAGAAAATAAGAGAGCCTGATTAGTAACAGAAAATATTGAAATATAGTAAAATACAATGATAGCCAACTGAGAACAAATACGAAAGAAATATTACAGGTATGGAAAGAGAAATTTGATGAAAAAACACAAAATACTCAAGAAGAGGATAAAATCCAAATTAGAGAATACTTTTCCGCAATCACGCTAGAAGAAGTAGAGAGATCTATAAACAAAATTAAAATAGGAAAAGCATGATCGAATAGACCCAGAGATGATCAAGTGGCCTGGGAAGGAAGAGAAGAAATGGCTATTGATAATTTGTAAAGAGGGATGGAAAAGTTATAAGATACGTAAAGACTGGAAATGCAATTTAATATTGCCCCATATAAAAAGGGGAACATACCAGCTGTGAGAATTACAGAGCAGTATACCTAGCCCAAACCAAAGTATACACAAGGATCCTAGAGAGAAAACTTAGAGAATATGTATGATGCGAAGATGGAAGAATAACAAAACGGGTTTGGGCCGTACAGGTAACCCAATGAGAACATATATGTACATCATCTCTTATGGAAGAACGCTGATAGAAAGAAAGGAGAGGAAATGTTTATAACATTTATTGATCTTAGAGATCCATTCGACACTGTGGATAGGAAAGTAATATGGGAATGACTAGAATAAACAGAGGTACCCGACTAGCCTATCCAAATAATCAAAAGTGTACATGAAATAGTCAAGGCTAAATTACAATTGGCAGAGTTTAGCCAGAGTTTAGCAGTCTAGCCCTTGCTATTCATAATTATAATGGATAAAATTATAACAAAAACGTAAGAGGAATGGGAGAACAGTTAAGCACCATGTAGGTTGTAGAATCCTAAAAGTAGATAGCATAGATAGATATACGCAGATGATATAGTATTGATAGCTAAAACAAGGGATAAAGTGCAGAAATTAGTTAAAGTGTGGACAAATGAGATAAAACAAATGAAAATGGAAGTGAACATACGTAAATAAAAGTAATGTGATGGTAGTGAATGAGAAAAGGAAAAACAATCGGAATAATAAAGAAATTACATAGGATGGCACAGCTTTGAAAAGAGTAACAGTATATGAATACCTGGCAGCATAATTACTGAGGACGGGAAGATTAATAATCAAATACCACACAGGGAAAAGAATCGACACGAATATGCTACTCATTCAACAGAACAACAATGCTTACTTAATGCAAACCTAAAATCTATATTATGATCACAATACTAACAATAATCTATGCAAGTAAAAGCTGAGTGATACAGAAAAAACATGATACTAAAATAAGTGCTATGCAAATGAAACATCTAAGAAAGATTGCGAGGAAAACACGATGGGACAGGATTAGCAATGAAATGATATTAGAAATTAACAATACAAGAGCCAATTAAAAACAAAATCGAAAAAACCAATTAAACTGGTAATGACATCTTATAAGAATGGAACCCGATAGACTTGTCAGTAAAATATATCAACTAGAAAAGCAAAAAAGGAAGCAGAAAGGAAGGCCAAGGAAGAAATGGGTACAACAAATTGAGGAGATTGGAAGAAAGAAAGGGGAAAACACAAGATGAAATGAAAACGCTGGCAAAGAATAGAAACGAGTGGAAGAAATGGGTACAGTGGCCCCGAATCCCTAATCCGACGCTTGGAAAGGCAAAAAGATAGGTGAAAAATAAGAAGAGGAGCAACAAACGTGCAAAACGTGCTGTAGTTGTTCTTTGTCTCTTTTCAGATGATTTACATATCCAGGATTACAAATTTCTCAACGTAATGCCAAATTAGAATGAAATTTAAAAAAATATATAGGTAGCCAGTTTCTGTTCATAATTTCCTCAAAAGGTTTGTTTATGTTTTCAGGATATGTACGAGAAAATGTGCCAAATTGATAAAAATGCGCCATCGGAAGAGGAACATCGCATGAAGGGTGTTACTAAGCCACGTTATATGGTATGGCGGGAAACAATATCATCCACTGCTACGTTGGGCTTTCGAATAGAAGGAATAAGACGATCAAATGGAACCTCTAGTAAAGATTTTAAGACGACGAAGACTAAAGACCAAATAATTAGGGCTTTTCGAGATTTTACAGACGACTTTCCACATGCTATTGTGAGTATATACACTTTGTTTTCTTTTTATATGCAGAATGTTCAGTCTTAGCCCCAGCTAATTTAATTATTCCTAACAGGACTTATTTTTATGATTTGACAGTCTAGATAAAATTCTCTTTAAATTCGCAATATAGCACATATTTGTTATGTTTTATTAATACTTTCTCGTACTTCTAGCTTCCCATGCACATTAGAAATTGCTTTTTAATTTACAATATCACGATTACATTGTAAATCTTTGTTATAGCTGTTATAATATTAAAAATTCTATAGAGGTTATATTCCTTTGCTATTGTGCCTATTAGAATTTCTCGAAGACGACTTACATGCATATGTAATATGTATCGTGTAATTACTTATACAATATACTTACTTATATTTCAGAATTTCACGGCACTATTTTAGGGGATGTATTCTCTAGCACTAAATAAACAAAAAGGTTTGACACGATTTGAGGCATATGAACCTTTTTGTTAGAGCATATATAACAGCTTAAATAATTGCAAAGAATCAGTAAGTTCTAAGGTATAGCTACCTATAACTTGGTACCCCACTACAAACAATTAATAGGGAAAATGTATAAAGCTCATATTTGTTTATTTAAGTATTATGCACTTTCATAATGTGTTCTTATGGTTTCAGCCCAAATATATACAAAGATTAAAGGCAATTAAGGCTACGTTGGAAACATCATCATTCTTCACAACACACGAAGTAAGTAGGACCCATAAGCCGCTATAATAATTTTAAATATTTATAAAATCATTATGACCGTTTATGAGTTGCTGAAGATTGAAAGATGTAGTAAGCAATACTTGAGCAATATGTTATTTTTATTTATGTTCTTTGCTGTGATAGTATGACTTTTAATAGCTGCTGATATCACAATCCAAGAGATATAGAGATACACACTGTGTCTGTAAATGACCATATCCCAATTATGTTGGAATTATGGATTTTATTTTTCTATAGGTGGTAGCATAGTACAAAAGGATAGCACAAAATTTTTGTATAAATGCTTTGTGAAATGAAAACGACACTGATGAGTGGAAAATAACTTTATTTTTATAATAAGTAATATTCAAAGTGCCAAAAACAATTAATAGCAAAAATGCCATTATAGGCGCGTGGTTTATTGCTGGAATCACCATACTAGTAAAAGCAATGAAAGGGATACAAGCATTAAAGACGGACTCGAGTTTCTGCCTACCAGGCGTCATCAGCGTCTCTCCGAATGCTAAACCCACATTCATCGCTGCACCGAGACAAATGCAATAGGACCAATAATGCAGTACACTTCATCTAGCTCGGACAGTGCACGGACTGTCAGTCCCGCCGGAAGGACTACGTATGTTGGGATTCCAGTAACGGCTTAACCATGACGCAACATAAGAAACATTAAAAATACCAAAACAATTAACCGTAAAAAATGCCATTATAGGCGCATGGTTTATTGCTGGAATAGTAAGTGTTGAAAATGTTCACCGTTGTTTTCTAAACACAAGTTCACTCGTCGTTTCAAGTTTTCAAACACATGGCAAAGTTGTGCCTATCTTATGTTTTGAATTTTAAGTCTAATTGCTTGTTGAAGTTCCTCAAAGTTGCCCAAACGGTTTTTGTAAACATTACTTTTCACCTGCCCAAAAGGGAAATAATGGTGGCAAGTCTGCACTTCTCGTTGGCAACATGTCAGTGGCGGAATCTTATCCCCGATTGCTCCAGGGGCGCGGAAGTACAGCCAGCCATAACCGAATCTAGCTATAATAGAAAATAAATACTTACACCATTTATCGTGGAGGGAAGAGGGAGGACATATCAAAGTGCCGCTACCGCCACGGGTCCTGGCTTATAATACGATTGCTATAAAGCTCTTGCAAATAATTTATACTGGCATATACAGTACCTCAGTCTTGTTGGAAATACGCCGTTGCTATTTCGGCATCATGCAGCTGATTAATAAAATCTGTCAAAACGACAGTTTGGTATCTCTCTGCATTAATTGTTTCGATAATGAGTATTTACCTTCTTCTTCTACGCCTTGATATTGCAACCCAAATACCAACTTTCCTTTAATATAGACCTCTTTGAGGGTTCTCTGTAGCCCACGTTTGGTATTATGGTTATTTACATGAGCGGATAATTAGAACCAGGCTTCATCTCCGTAAAAAGTTAAGTCCAGTAGATTGTTATTTAGTTGCTGGTTAAACCACTGGCGGCACACTACTCGTTGCTAATAATGGCGACGCTACAACTGCTGAACAACGCAAACTCGGTACCTATGCATATGCAGATTTCTATGTACAACCTTTGCGAAGCTAGCTTCAGTAATAGATTTCAAACGCACCTGGAATATGCATTTGGATAGAATGATAAACAAATGTAAAATGGCACTCATGATGAGTCGCAGAACAATAGGGAAATCATGAGTGCCTAAACCACGCATTGGTTGTATACTGCAGCGGTGAGACCCATGATACCCTATGGCTGTCTAATTTGATGGTCAAAGACAAATCAGAGACAATGAACAGCCAAACTCCTAGGAGTTCAGAGACGGGCATGCCTTTGTATAACGAGTACAATAAGAAGCATACGTACTGCAGCCATGGAGACCATGTTTAACCTACCCGCACTTAATATCCATATCAGAGGGAAGGCAGAAATGGAAGCATATGGGCCAATGTGCAATTGTAATTGGAAGGCTGGGAACAACTGAGGATATGTCAAAATAACAAGGGTTATTGAAAATTCCTTGTTAGATATGAGCCGTGACTTCTAAATTCTCCTGTAACAAACCTTTCGAAGTCATGGCATACTGGAGGGGTTGGAGAGAACGGCTAAAATGAATATCGGAACAGACAAGGATCTGGCGCACAGCCGGATCGAAAACCAGTACAGGTTCGCCTTAAAGGCGTTAGCATCTTGTGGGATACCTTCCAAGCTGGTATGGGACTGCCTGCAAGACCATCAAGACCTGGTGAAATACAATACAGTTAAGCTGATGTGGATGACGGGGTACGAGGGGATTGTAGGCAATGACCACGCGAACCAGCTAGCAAATGACCTTCAGGACCTGAGCCAGCTCTCGGACACCTACTGCGTATGGTGCGGTAACTTGGTGGGTGATTAAAGAACACCAGAAACACTGGCACTATGTAGCAGGACAGATACACAGCCAACAGATGATGAGGAAACTATCACAACATTTGGCAGGTGGCACTGTGTCGCTTGGCATAATGCAGATTAGGATAATGACATGTCTACTTATTGGACACGGCAACCTAAGAAAAACACCTACACAGAATGGGTGTCTATAGAGAGGAGCCTCTGTGTAGATTATGTAATAAAGGGGAAACAGCCTGTGACATTATTTAATGCTATGCATTAAGCCACCGGAGAAATGCCCAGTTTGGTGCAATAGACGCACTGCGAGGCATACCAGAATGAGATTTGACGCACACACTACTAACCCTAGTCAGGCAGTAGATATGTTCGGATAATCAGAATGCAGAGTAATACAATAGGCCTCAAGGTCGCAGTGTTAAGGGATATGCAAGACCTGTCTCTGTATTAGGGATCGATCAAATCAAATCAATGTCTGCAAAAAGTACATAATTAAGAACTTGCATTACTTTCAATATTGTTGCTATTATACCAGACTGTGTTGATAAGTTTCTTAATAATTTTTGAGATTTCGGTGCATTCGCTCTCGAATATCGTCGACAACAGGTTCAGTAAATATTGTAGGTCGCGCAGTTGACTTACCTTTAGCAAATACAATGACAGCGTTCAGGCAACAGAGCAGCTGCAAGTCAGCACTCAGCGCTTTTAATTCGGGCTGAGTAGAATTGCAGCCGTTGGAACAGTTACAACAACTCAGCGTGACTCAGCGTATCCGTTCAATAATGCGTTGGGACTCAGCTGCTCTGCCGCCTGAACGCAGCCAATGTTTCAAATCGCTTTACAATCTCACAAAACTTTATAATTTACATTTTCGTCAGGAAATGCTTCGACAAATTGTTCAAAGGAAAACTGAAATTTATATTACCTCGATCGTAAGAATATACGCATTTTGCTCAGGCTTAAACGTTTTCGGTAAAGACAGGAAATACTGGATATAATTATTTAAAATAATAAGTATTTATTTGAAACATAAATGCAATTCATATTAAATTATTACTTACATGCGAAACACAAACGTTAATATAACAACTAAAGAAGCGGTTCGTAATTAAACATAAATATCAAGAAATCACCAAATAACTTGCACAAGATCAACGCCGATCGACCAACGAACGATACGTCTATGTGCTTTGTTAAGCTCTGGCCACACATATTCGGGACGAGCACTAGTCGTGTCTAACACAAGTTGGATCCGTTGCGGTTAACGAGTTTCGTCCACACCGCTGCTTGTGTCGCACTCGCAACGTACATGTGTGGCCTATCGCATTTAAACCTGTTTCTATTTCGGAACGGAGGTCGTGCGAGTCTCGTACGAGATTCGTGTTGTTCTCGCCACGAATATGTGTGGCCAGACCCTTAAAATCCAGGCAAGCAACAAAACTGCCACTACAAGTTCATAACGTTTGAGGCATACCAACACAATTGGCGTACAGTTATTTACAGATCCGTATATTAACAAAATATATGTATACACATGTTATATTTATTAACTAAGTTGTTCGAATAGTAATTATTTTCAATTTTTCGCCGTATGAATTTGACAACTTTATTTATTACGATTATATTTTCATCTTTGATCGAGAAATATGTAAAAGCTCGTTACAATAGTAAAGAATACATTACACCATCAAAACCTGCGGGAAGTGTGACGTAATGTATTCTTTGCTCTTGAAACGTGTTATGCGTACTAAAATTAAATACGTATTTCAAAAATTACTTACCAATGAACGTTAAACAACAAATCCCTGTGTTTTACGTACACAATACGTTTTCATCGATGTTTAGCATAGAGATCTCAAAGCTAGGGATGTTGGAGAGACGGTTAAATGGGGATAAATGGGGATCATAAGTCCTAGTTCATAGGTAACCAGATATTTTGAAAAAATCGATTTTCTATAGCTGCGTTAAAAGCTTGTATTTCTGTCACCATTAGTTTTTTTTGCAAAAGTGTATACGTTAAAAGTCTTAACTAATTAAAATCTTTATAAGGTGGTATAATTGAATTTTATTATTTGATTTGTCACAGTGGAGTAATGATATCAACTCTTTTAAATGAAAGTCATAGATACCCATGGTCTCATAAAAGGTGTTTTTTTTTTGGAAACTTTTCAATGATATATCGCTTAATATGGTCATTAAAACAAAATAAAACTATTACCATAATTTCACCCTTTCAACAATAAGATAGCCACAGAGGGAAATGTGATTTTATTTACAAACGAAAAATAAATTAATGAGAGGTAGAAAATACTAATTATTTAAACGAAACATTTAGTAATGTAAAATTAATTATTTAAAAGTGCACCATTATGACTAATACATAAATTATAGGGCTTTAAATTAGAATTTGTCGCTTTTCCAAGAGAACATCTATCGATGCTTCCAAAAGCTTCTTGCACAGATTCTTTAAGATCATCCGCTGTTACATACAATATTCGATACCCTGTTTTTTTTTTACTGTACTCCACATATTGAAATCTAAAACAGCTGAATCAGAGGTCGAGGTGACCATGCACCTGGTGCAATTCTCCCTATCGACTTGTTTGGAAGATATTCATTCAAATAATGTTGCCCTAGATGATTATGTGGTGTTACTCTTTCATGCTGAAGCCATTTCATTTACTTGAGTTCCTTGATTGTAAGATGGCATCCTATTGTAGAACGGATGCCATTCTAGAGTTCATCAAACAAGTCCAGGCCCTTAAGGTAGCGCAGTATCTTGGTCAATGAGGAATTCTTCAGGTCAGCTGGGGAAGTAATTTCCTTGCCATACACAGGCGGTATTCGGGTTTCTTTTTCGATAACCCGATTCTGCGTAGGTGTTTTCTGAGTCTGCAGTTACCTTTAAGCACAGAAGTAATTATTTTGGCGTTTTTACGGTCAAGCTCTAGTAATTCTCTAGTTCTGACATGATTGGGTGAGATGCACTCTTTTGCGTGTACCAAACCAAGAGAATTGGTCCAAAATTGGAGTACTTTCTGTTTTAACCAGAAACTAATTTGTTATCTGGCTATCGCAATTGATAAGCCAATTGCAGGTTCTGGACTCTGGAAACACCCCGTTTCACCCTTTTTTGCAAGTGTGTCGGCTGTCTCATTGCCTTGAGTTAGCCGCTGTTAACCACTTCAACAGCGCGCGAGATAGCACGCATTTCCAAATCTAACTCGGCCAAAATATTCCAAAATATAAGTCGTTTTGTAGAAAACAAAGATAGTTATCACCAGTTAATATTAAAAATATATGGAACGAGAATTTTAGAATCATCGACACCACACCAAACATTGAAACCAAATTTAACTTGCGATCTTCTTTGCTCATCATATGTAAAATTGTATTGACATTGAATTACAGTCTTATTCGCTGCGACTCGTCCAGTAAGGTTAGTTGGTCCCTTTTCATGTTAAATGATGAACCGTGAAATACAATGCAGCTGATGATGCGTGCGTATGCATGCGCACGTTGTTAGAATACGTTGAAATAAATATAAACAATATACAGAGACACAATAACAAAGACCTTCATGTATGTAGATTTCCGACATGTTGATAAATGCTTATTTCTATGATGCCTGCCTTAACTCTTACGTTAAAAGAGAAAAAACGATGGTAACTTTCTTATTTATCTTAATAACCATATTAAGTCAAAATCATTGAAAGCTTACAAAAAAAAAACACCTTTTAGGAGACTATAGGTAAGAATAACTTCCATTAAAAAAAAATTCTTATACCATAACTCCATTGTGACAGATCAAATATAAACTTGGTTATGCTACCTTATAAAGACTTTAATTAGTTGCAACTTTTACTTTTGCACTTTCACTAAAAAACTAATAATAACAAAAATACTAGCATTTAACTTATCTTTTCTCCCCTTCCTTTGGCCTTCCGGACGTTGGATTTGACCTAGTTTCCAGGGCCTTCTTTCACCCACTCCTTCCATGATTTTCAATTTCCGGTCACCATTCGCATCCTCTCCATCCGTTTTCTTCGTGGGCTACCCTTTTTCCTCTTTGTTATACCTTGGTTCATGATTCCTCTTTGTTATTGAGCTTTTGTAGTCTTTTTCCTTATTTTTTCCGCTAATGGCTCTTGTTTTAATGTTTCCTTTATTGTTTCGTTTCTTATTTTGCCTTCGCTTCTATTTTTCTCACCTTCTTCTTACATTTTTACAGGTTGTAATTTGTAGTGTTCTATTGTTGTTCTGTCCCATCTCTGATTTCCGAATTATGCTCCTCTCTAAAGAATCAAAGGCCGCTCTTAGGTCGACAAATACCAGTATGAGCATTTCGCTATTTTCCTTCTTCCTCCTCTATGATGCCTCTTAATATGTATATGTTGTCACTGGTTTGAAAGCTGATTGCTCCTACCCCAATTTTTCTCCATATACTGTCTCAACTGTTTCTCTACCATTCTTGAATATGTTTTAAAACATATTGAGGTTAGGCATATTGCCTGGTAGTTCTCGCAGTTTACGTGTTCCCCCTTTTTATATAGCCACTTTCAAATTCGTTTGCCAGTCCTTTGAAGTTTCCTCCTATTTTCAGACCTCTTTGTATGTCTTCCTCCTTTGATGCACAAACAGAGAGGTAATGCGCTTATATAAAAGAAGCAGAAATAACATAAAGTTCGAGAACATAGGGCGAGGTGATTGGGAGATATTGTTCCAATACCGGAGCAGAGAGTTCCTAAAAGATTTTATATGAAAGAGAAGGAGTGAAAAAGAGAAGAGGAAGAACAAAGAAAAAGTGGCGTCAACAAGCGAAAGCCGATATAAATGGGATAAGTATAAAGAAATTGGAAGAAATAGGAAAGGGCCGAAAAAAGTGGAAACAAATATTGAAGAAACTAGAAGCCAAGGGCCTCCGTATTCCACCATTTTGTTCTTTTATTTTGGATGTATCAATGTTTCGTTGCACATACTTTTGTGGTACTTCTTTTTATCGTATCTTTAAATATGTTCGATCTCTCCTGCGGTGTCCATGTTTCCTTTTGCGTTTCATGTCCTTTCCGTTCTATCCGTTTCCCTTTAGTATTTCCTTAAATATTCCTTATTTTAAATTTACTCGCTTTTATCTTTCATATCCCTTTTTTTCAACCTATCTTGTGAGAGCGTTATTCAGTCTTGCGGCGACCATCCTGTGCTAGGTTGACAGTTCTGGTCCTTTTTCCGTTCAAACATTTTCTATGTTCAGAGTTCTCGCAAATACCATAATCCATCAAGCTTTTCGCAGTTTCTGTCCTCTGCAACAAGTGTCTATTTGTCTTCCATACCTTGCTCCCATGCTGTATTACCTATTAGTAGTTTGTTTACTTCACAAAATTTCATCATTTTCATACCATTTGTATTTATTATTTCTCCTCCATTCTGCCCCATGCGCCCAAGTCCTCTTCCTTTATAATTTCCAATTCTTGTGATCCAGTCCCCCATTATTATTATTTTCCCTTTAGTTTCGCTCATTATATACAACCGTAGAGAATCGATTTTTAATAATATCTAGTTACATATAAGCTTAAGAGAATAACAAAATTATAAATATTTATATATATATTTATAAATCTTTTCCTGTTTAACAGTCCCTCTAACCTCGCTAGTTTCTCAGATCCCTGTACAAAACATCGAAAAAAAAATCATTGTGTATATTTTCTGACAAATAGTGAGCTGATCTAAAAAGCAAAAGAAGCATCGTTATTTATTTTGCACTCATACTAGTTGCTGCTGACTATTGTAAAAGCTAATGAAAATATTGAATACCTTCAAATACTTGCCACTACAAATTTTTACATGTATTTGAAAACTTTTAATGTGCTTACTATTTTTTAGATGATTGGCAGTTCGTTACTATTTGTCCACGATCGCTTTAACGCAAACGTGTGGCTTATAGATTTTGCCAAAACTGTTTCGTTACCGGAAAGCATTACTATTGACCACAATTCCAAGTGGACAGTTGGAAACCATGAGGACGGATACTTAATTGGTCTTAACAACTTGATTTCAATATTCCTGACAATGCTGGAGCAACAACCAGTTTCTGTAACGCCACCACCTTTGATCACCCAAGATGCCGAAGACGATGCAGAAGCATTATAGCTACGAATGGGGCAATACCAAACAATCCATTCTGAAAACAGTTAAGTTTGCCAGTATATGTGTACAGAATTACAAAGTACCTATGTATTTTAAATCGGGAAATACATGTATATAACTTACTTATGTAAATAGATGCTAGTTTAAATATGTACTTACTTAGTGAGCCACTATAGGTAATTTGCAGTGATATACTTACTAGAAAAGACAGATTTACTTATAGGCTAAATCCAAAGTGCACTTATACTAAATTATATTGCCATAATTTTTTTTTTCCGAAAGACTTCATGCAACTGTTGGCATTGCTATTTTTATACTGAAATATGAAAATAAGTATTGGATGATGTTGACATTAAACCGTACCTTTTAACTTTAAGGAAAATTAAATCCATAATTAAAGAATGCAGGGACTGTGTAGCAGTATAACACACTTCACAATAAATTGATTAATTCGGACACCTGTTTCGGGAACACGTATTCCTGAATTAATCAATTTAGTGTGAGTGAGGAGTGATTCGATATATTATCTTGCATATGAGAGCTACGTTTGGTTTTTCTTTATATCGGAAAGATATAAAAAAAAGAATATGAGGGATATACATACATTTACCAATGTATTTGTTAAGAGAATGTACATATGTAGTTATTTATTTTATTAATTTATAATTTGATGTGCTTTCGTAGATATTCTGAAAGCAGAATATGGAATTGTCTTGTCTTATAATAAGATATAAAAATGTAACGCACTGATGTAAAACAGCCACAATATGTGTTGTATTAATTATTAAAATAAACGTATATGCAGAATTAATTCCAATAGCAGTATTTTTTCATTTTGTTTTTATATAAGAATAGAGACGATTATATCATATGAATGAAATATTGATTAAAATCACTGTGATTCTATTACAAGAAAAAAAACATGATCTTTTCTTGTAATAGTCTTGAAAAAAGTGTAAATTTAAGTTAAAAAATACCCCTTATCACCTTGTTGAGTAAAGAACTCTGAATACGCATTTCGGCAACTAAGT
>JARFOC010065178.1:0-17180 GCA_031763485.1 Osmoderma eremita | reverse complement strand
AATCACCACATGCAATTTTATAAATTCCTGACTTTTGTCTTGTATCCGTTTTGTCTTTCGGGTTTCCTAAGAGATTACGAAGTGTATTGGACGATTTATAACCTATTCTCATGTTTTCGTCTTTTACGGCTGGGCTAATTCCTTTTGTTACTTTATGAAAGGTAATATTAAAAATTTATTTTTGTCACGAGGCTCTACCGGCGTGAACGTTGTGGAATTTCTAGGATGTTGTCTATATTGGACCTTCTTAAGGGCGCGATCAACATCTACAGGGAAGTAACCATTGTGTTTTGCAATGCAAACATTGCACACGCCCTTCTCTAAAACAAATTTGTCGATATCCAGACATAACCTATCAAACGTCGGCGTCGTTTAATTTAGCGTATAGCTTCATTATATGGCCTTACAACGCTTGTTGTGATAAAAGTGAAGTATAATAGCCTTTAGAAACACTCTTTTAATATACATGGATAAAATAGAACGAACATTAATGAAATACTGGACAATAAGTGAAAATAACCAAAATGCAAAACGAATATGACAAATGCATGGAAATTTGACAGATTGCCCTATTTTAAGCAAGCCGTTATGAAGCCGAGTGATTGATCAATAATAAATACGATAAAAATAGGACGCGTTGATACTACACAGTTGTCAGATAGTTCTCCACTGCATCTGTTTGGCGATTCAGCTATAGTTCAAAATTGTATAGAAATCACGGTATGCCTAAATTCATTTCTTTTCGAGATATTTCGATTCTTTGCGGAAAAGTGACATGCGGTTGTACGGGTTCGTTAAATAAATATTATTATCTCAGATGGGAGCTTTCGATTTTCTTCAATTCGCTTGGGATAATTACAGACTAAAAACAAATAAAATAAGGTGGCGCACTAAAATTATTACATCTCATACGGTCTGCAAAAGCATCACGAAATTTAGTTTCGAAAAATGCACACGTCAAAAAATTCAAATAGAATTCCTTATTTTGTCGGCCGTATTATTAGTTATCCGTCAAAATAAGAACACTTTAAGTTCCTCCTATATCTATCTTTATGGGCTTTCGAAAAAAAGTATTTTCTTACGTATTAAGAAATGTGTAAAGTTGGCGGTGGCCCGGATGACATAGTAACAATTGCGGTAGAATTGTTAATATTGCTTTAAAGGTAAGCGTTGAGTTCAGAAAGATTTAACGTAATTTTATACGTTTCAATATTTGCTAGTATATACAGAACTTTTTTGTAACGTTATACATAGGTATTTCCGACAGGTAACGTTAAGCGACATAGTAGGCAACCAGTTAAACGTTAACGAGTCGTTAGTGTGAAAAACAGGATTCTTTGTGTTAAATATTTCTTTATTAATTTAATAATTTATTTCTTATATTTATCCATAGATCAATCACAAATTAAATACGGTAAACCGGGGCTACTTTGACATGGTTTAGAGAGTTTTAATACCATAAGTTTTTTGTTGGATATCTGAATCAACAAATTTGTGTTTGTTCGAACTAATTGATACCTTGACAACATTGCCTGTAACAGAGAACTTCATAAAAGCAATCTTTGATAAATTATTTCTATGTCAAATTAGCCCCATGCTCGGAGCTACTTTAACATGGCACTGTTTTGTATTGAGTGTTAAATTAGTACCACTTATAGGATAGTTTAACACCAAATTGATTTTTGTTTTTATTTTAAAACCTTTTGGCGGTTAAACATTATAAGAAAAGGTGTTTAAGCTATGATATATTTCTTAGAGTTTGCATGTAACTGAATAACGATAATGTTAATAAAAAGAGAAATAATAGTGTTAAAAAATTACGTTAGTTTCGACCTACGTATACGTATCTTCACCATCATCACATCATGGACATTCATACCGCGGATTCGTGGAACCTTTACAAATTCCGCAAACCCACGTCTTGCAATGGACACAGTAAATCTAATCCTTTCCAACGTAGTGTCGAAAGTTTCACAGGCAGATCGAACACAGGTTATTGTCTTGTCCTATTTCGCCTTGCTCTTTTGTTTTCTCTTTCTTATTCTCCTTGGAGGATGAATTTGTCAAGCAAGTGGCTTTGAGTCAGAACTTCCCCCTGAGTTTGATCCTTGGAATTTTCAAGTGAATTGATTCGTGGTCAGTTTCTTGCCTCTTCTATAACGCACTCTATTCCCATCAAGGTCCCTATTCTTTCAAATATTCAAGTAAACTGGCGTCTATAATTCTACCAGTATTGCTTTCTTCGGAAGGAAATCTGTCTAGAATTACATTGGGCTTAAATGGATACAGGCCATTCCTCTTTTAACTGGACGAATGGAAAGTCCATTTCTGGCGGCAAAACTATTTACAAAATCAACACCCGGCACATTATTTTGTCACTGTGATACATCCCTGCCTTGTTTGGTTACAAACTTCTCGATCACACTTCGTACATCTGCTTTAGTCGTCGAAAATCCCAAATCACTTACAGTTCCCAGAGTTTGTGCTATCAATTCTTCTTCGACTATAGTTAAAACTGTTGGATGTCCGGGATTACCTTCATAATAACCACGAGTTTTGTACAATAACGTCGTTCTGTTTATATTTTACCTTTCAGCGGCCGCATTCTGTGCTAACTTCAAATATAGCTTTTTTAGGCATTCTTCGTTACATTTTTTGTACGCACGGCTTCCCACTCTATTTTTGTAGGTTCTAACCATTTTTTTACACAATGTTTTTTAAATATAGGAAGCACTGTAATACATCAAAACACAGCGGAATAGTCGAACACTCGCCCACTAATAACAATACAGACATAACCTTAAATTTGCGTCTGTTTCTGCTTGTGAGTGCGATGTTGGCAAAGCAGCCCCAAAATGTGCCAAAGTAACCCTCACAGTCAAACGGTTTACGGTACATTTTATCGAAAAGTGGAAAGTTTATTCAAATTATGAGCAGGTAATATAATGATGAAAAGGTGGGGCAATGATAACGTGATACCAGAAGAATATAATTTAAGACGGTTTAGGTTTAGGCCTATACTTTGTGCGAAAGCGGTTCTCAATATTTTTTAACAAATTCAAAGCAAATGGTTGTATTCTCACATAAAAATAAATAAAACAAGTCATGTTTTAACAGAACATATCAATCTGAATATCCTAAGTTATGTACGGTTACGGTATGTAAGATCGGTTTTGATCTAACCAAACATTTTGAAGTATCTTACAGTTCGGCATACAAACCCGTGAAAGAATTCAATTATAAGGCATACAAAATACAAATGACATAAACCGAACAGATTTGTGTGAAACATTACATAACTTGTTAAGTGAAACTTGGAAACTTTGAATAAAACACTTTTTACTGACGAAGCTACATTTATCTACATTATTTTTGTTTTGTTTGTCTTAATTAACAGTTAGAATAAAATAATTCTTCATTCAAAGTTGAAATTTTGCACGTTATTAAAAACATAACTAAATTCTACTATATCCTAATAAATTTTAACAGTTTCATACTAGATAATAGATCGTCAGGTCAACACTCAAAACTTCCGGGTTGTCTCCTACATCTATTCATTGAAAAATTCTAAATTTCCTTTCCATTAATACATTAGTTATTGTTCCCGTACAAATCCTCATTCACAAACCTGACACGAATGCAGTACCCTCAACGAATCATCTGATTTGTATCCAAACGATTACTTTCTTATGGTTATCTGAAAAGTAAAATTTATAAGAACATGCAAATAAACCCGGAATTGCCGTGAAAGACAAGGAGGACACGTAGAAGGCTGTGAAATTACACTTCACCTTTGTTATGTTGTTTTGTTTGCCTTAATTAGACGTTAGAATAAAATAATTTTTTCATTTAAAAGTTTCAAGTTAAAATTTTGCACTTTCTTTGTAAAAAACATAAACAAATCCTTCATAGCTCTGTTCTGCCAACACAAATAATATTTAGCAAATTCCACTATACTGTCGTAATAAATAATAACAGTTTCGTGGTAGATTTAAAAATTTTATGGTTTCCTTGAAATTTTTCCTTGGAAAAAATAAATTATGGTGGATCCTTTAAAACATGCTGTCAGGAGATAATTCATGAATAATTGTCGCGTAATTGCACTGACCATAGATCTGCACTGACGACCCGTTAACGTATAGCTGGTTGCCTACTATGGCGCTCCCCTGTAGAGAATACCTTTGTAACGTTAAGCAGGGTATAACAAAATTATTAGAAATGTATTTCAAATAATTTGGGAATACATATATATTTCTTGAAAGTTAAATGAATTAACTTTCAAGAAAATGGGATGCTTCAAAACACATTTTCTACGAGCATGCAGTACGCGCGAGAGGATATAAAGGGTACAAAAAGATATACAAAAATAGACTAATTTGTAATGTTATAATATACCTAAACGATTTGGGGTTGTGTTTTTTAACAGTGAAGTAAGTTTCTTAGTTATATTTGATATTATCCTGGAGTGTATTCACTTTTGTATGAATACACATTCAAATATATTGTGATTAGGGATGGTTATGATTTTTCACATACAGTCGGGCCCGCCTATAACGATGCGCTGCTGCGACAAAAATTTGCCCGCTATATGCGAACGCTCTCTATAAGCGATTTTTAGGGTTGTAACTACATGAATATGTACTTATTTAAGAGAATATATATATAAATATTTATGTAACATAATATGTATAAATAAAATACAAACACTAAATAAAAGGCATGCATATAAATAAAAGTCACATATATAATGTATATGTAAGTAATGCTCATTTAAAATAATCTGTGATCTTCGTTTGTGTTGCACTTTTCTTCATCAGAGAATCTTCAATTCTTTTTTGTATGAAATAAAATTTTGCTTCACGTTATTTTCAGAGTCGTTGAATTCCAAATAAGTGCATAGAGTTTTCATAGCGTTAAATACCTGTTGAAATGTTGGAATCTCAAAGAGGCTTTCTGACTCTTCGTGCTCTTCTTCGGAATCCAAATTTTCATTAAGTTGCGTTTTTGCAACTGCTGCCGCAATTTGAAGTTATGATGGGTACTCACAAGTTACCAAATCATCGTCTACTTCCTGGAATGCGTTAAATATTTCTAAGTTTAACGGCCCTTTCAAAAGATCATTTGTGATAGCCCAATCGTGTAAAGTCAGAGAATCTTCATCAACAGCTTCTGAGTCTTTATGTTTTAATATCCACTGACTCAAAGGAAGCCCATCATCGTCGTCAAATTCTGAATAAGGATGAAATCCAGCATGTTTATAACAATTAACAATCGTTTTTTGTGAAACACGATTTCATGCTGAGTTTGTAGCTAATATACCATCCAGTAAAGTGAAGTTAAAATCCTTATTTTCATCCAAACAAGAAATCATTCTACATAATTTTACATTATAATGCTGCTTGAGATAGGCGATAATACCTTGGTCCATAGGTTGTAGGGCTGCAGTGGTATTTGGTGGTACTTTATAACACGTATATTTTAAATTGTTGGATGGGCTGGACAATTGTCGATCATTAACACTATATTTCTTTTTTGTTTTTGTAGATCACGGTCCCAGTTTCTTATTTCTTTTTCGAAAATCTCGGATGTTATCCATGCTTTTTTATTAGCGGCATAATTAACTGATAACACTTTACAAGACTTAAAACATGGGGGTGTTTGGGATTTTCCGACGAGCAACTTCCTCTTTTCGATACCCGTCATATTGACACAGACAAACATAGTAATTCTTTCTTTGATCTTTTTGCCTCCTTGACACTTTTCTTTTCGGAACTTCAGGGTTTGGTTTGGGACAATTTTATAAAAGAACCCAGTTTCATCTCCGTTAAAAATATCGCTATCGGAATAACCTCTCCTGATTGTGGGCCAAACGTTGTCTAACCAGTCCTTGGTTGTTTTGACAGAAATACTTGCGCCTTCTCCATGGATTTTACTGGATGAAATATGGTATCCCTTCTTAAAACGGTTCTATCCAGCTTTTTGAACAAGATGATGTTTCATTAATGGGGGAGAATATCTTGGAAAATTATATATATTAAAAATAAACCACTGAAGTAATGCTAGACCAACTTCCTTGTTAACAGGTTTTCGAATTCGTTTTAATTTGGAAATGTTCGAATTTAACGTGCCTCTAATTTTATCCTTATTTTTCCAAATTGTGGAAACAGGCGAAGATGACAAGTTATAGTTTCTACAAATGCCAGCATTGGATATGCCACCGTTGATTTCATCAATAATTTTCATTTTTTGTTCTACTGTAAGGGATTTTCTATTGGTCGGCATGATTACACAAACTATCAAGCACTACTGAATAGAAATTCGATATACCGCACTAACGAAAAAGTAGACGAGTTATGACAAGTTTGTTTACAGTAGGCAGGCGTTAACAGCGGAAGAATTAATCAATCGACTCCTCGTTATAATTGCAGCGGCAAATAGAAAATTTGCTGGTACCAAAAAAAAGGTGCTCGTTATATCCGAGCTCGTTGTATCCAGACTCAAACTGTACTAAGTTTAATGAACAATTTTTCGTAACACTGGAAATGACACGTTAAAACCGGGCGCTCGTTATAAGTTGTACTCGTTATAAGCGAACCCGGCTGTATTTATATTTTTTTCTGTAGATTGTGGTCGTTATAGATGGCGCACGCATTCAGCATTCCATATCGTCCGAGATCCCTCAATGCATGGTCGTAGTTTTCCAAAACTGGTAAAATAAAAGACTCATTCATGTACAATTAACAAGACAACGTTAATCCTGAAAGCACATTACCTCCGTACTATGTTAATGCAGCCATTGTGTGCAAGTGAGTTGTCTATGTAATTTGTACCTCATTAATTATATGCTGCTGTTAATAGATATTTGCTTAATATGTGGCATGGTTTATGCATCGAGTTTCCATAGGCTACCGCTATTTCACACTAACTGGCTTCTCCTGGCGATGTAACTAGTCGGGGTTGCTCTACAGGTGGTCTCCAGCTATTGGATGTCATTTAAATGCCTACGGATTTCGTCCTTTTTTGTAGGGTAAGCGATACATGCCGTAAGATGTATATAATTAACATAATCTGCTCGCTTCTTCTAATGGTATAATACTTCAAGGGGTTTCTAATAAATAAAGGTGAAGGATCGTTTTTAAGTCGAACATCTTAATAAAGACTATCAAGCTATATATCAGTGTGATATATTCTAAATTATGGTATTTGGAATTACGGAATGCGTCAATAACAGAGAGCAGACTACCTTTAGCTGTACAACTAGAATGATTTGATTCATTTCACCAGAGACAGAAACCGTGAGGAGCACTAATATGAGATTTAAAATTGGAATAGTTTGTTCACCTATTTAAAAGTAATATCAATAAAAAAATTAGTTGGACTCCTAGAGTGTTATTGTTTTTAATTTACGTTTGTTTTTTATTGGTCCACCATGTTTAATTACTACTTACATCGCTGAAGAACATTTTTGCGGGCTTTCAAATAATGTATTGTAAGTAGGGGTTACTATTTAAATTCTTTTTACTGGGGTAGTGGGTAAAGGGGGTTGGTGAGTTCTCTCTTATAGCATTTTATTTCCTCTTTCCTATCCTAGAAAGGATTTTAAACAATTTTAAATATTTTCTTTTGTTCAGGAGACATTACATTGCCCGTTGTAAGTTTTAAAATTCGCTTAAACTAGAAACATGCATGTTTCTAGTTTAAGCGATTTCCGCAGCCATTCGGTTATTCGACTTGATAATGGGAATCCACGTATTCCCGAAACAGGTGTCGTCCCGAATTAATTAATACTTTATGCGGGAGGAGTAATCCGAACAGTGTGTTTATTGTGCTGCCCGGCAGTGCTTAAGAAGATAGTCGAATTGCGTTAATTAATAATTAGCGCTTATAATAATTATTTAATTACTGCAACTGATAATTTGTGCTAAACTGATATATTACATAACTATTTACATGTCAAACTATTGATTATAACTCCACTGACATGTATTCTAAAAATTGTCAAATTCATATTGTACAATTGGTGGTGTGACGTCATAAATCACGTGCATCCATATTTATCTTACCTGGATTATACTAAAAAGTTATTTTTCAAATAAATAAAAGGCATTTTCCTTCAAATATAGAAGTTTGGAAAGGGAATGGAACAAAGTCTTCATTTTAAATTTAAATCGTCAAGGAATTTGAAATAGAAACTGCTATATTTTTGCTGCTTAAATTACAGATATATCTTGATTACATCGCAATATTTGTGATGCTATATCTTGCCTTTATTGAAACAGAACGAAGGGCGGTATTAGTACCTATTAGCATTGGAATTGCTAATAATGATTCAAACTATATATTTTACAGCAGTAAAATTACAGTTGCAGAGAAACTCGACATTTTAGATATTTACCCAAAAGTTTCGGACAACTCAAATTATATGCTGCTCCGAGCCAAGAACTATCGCAACAAATTAGAAATTGTTGCCCAAGCTGTACCTATGTATATGGATTTATTTCTAAAATACAGCAAGAGCTCGCACGAATCCTAGATCTTATTTTTTATATGCGGGTACAGTAATTTTCTAAACCGGGATTATGTGTAAGTTGGTTTTTGATAAATTAAATTCGACTTTGCAATCTTTAACAAAATTTTTGATAACTAAGCCAAAATAAATACTTATGTATACTATATCCTATCGCTTGTCAAGAATAAACTCTTTATTACGTCTTTTTATATTAAATAATGTTGCAATTTTATTATAGAAATTTCTAAACTGGTACACAAATTAAATAGTTCGAACTAATTTGCTTATCATCCCTTTGCTATACTTTTGCTAAACTTGCGTATCTTACCAAACAATATCCAATGTACGATAATAAGTACACCAGATAATAGATTTATAGTTTTTAATTAGAACTATATGATTGAGGTTTATTAACTTTTTGTTATTACCAGACTTGCAATATCTATCAACTTAGGGTAGAGAATCGATGGCTAACAATATTCGTCAATATAAATTGCTTTAATACAAAACAAACCTAGAGAAATGTTGATAGAAAAATCTATGGTTCAGTAATCCTTTAATCAAAGACGTGTTTCACTTCTCTTATAAATCCAGGCAGCTTCATGTTACATGGTTTTGCACAAGGTAAAACAAGTCATGTAATAAGTGCATTTCCAGCTAAGTAGATAAGGCCTACCTGGCTACTTCTAATAAATCTACTAGTGTAGTGAATATTCAGATGTTGACGTTTTCCTGTCATCACATAGAGGAAATTATAAGGCTCAATATAATGAACATGAAAAGTAGTAATGTGTACGTACTACATGCATGCAGCTGTTAAAAGTTACATATGTACTGTTCATACAGAAATGTAAATAATTCTAATTGCTTTTGATGGCGTGTGATTGTTTCTCCAAGACTCGGAGCTTAATGCCTTCTTTCCGGTACCATCGATATATTTTTTAAATAAACACGTCATTGGAAAAAAATATTTACCCAGGGCGCTTAACATAATGGCTACTGTTATAGCGTAGGTATACAGGATGTCTCGAATACAGTCACGTGAACCATACCTTTATCGCGAAAAGTTTATCTAATCTGAAACTTTTAATTAGTTAGAAGCAAGATTTTGTTGGTTTGCTTTTAAGGTTTCCAATATAATTGTGGCAAATGTTAGTCGCAGATCGCAAAGCCTTTAAGAACTTTATACCAAAAAACTAAAGAATGTAAAATAGAAGCGCATTCTATTGTTAAACTATGTTAATCCGCCATCAATTCCGTGGATATCCATAAGTATATAATATTATATATATATAAGTATTTACTGATGATGTTGCAATTCTGCGCCTAATATTTTGCTTTCAGGAACATCTGTAAATGTACCTATTCTCATAAATCTTACAGTCACCGAAAATTGTACCGTTGTATTGTAGTTTAATGTTATAACAAGTAAAAATAAACATCACTTGAATAACACTGACAATGAGTGTTCAGAAATTCTGCTGAGGGGGGAAGCTTGATTGCCGAAACACTTATCTGGAGTTGGCATCTGCAGTAGAATCTATAAAGAAAAATAAAATTAGACGTAGTACCCTGGAAGATATGTACTTCACAGAACACTAGTTGCATAACACTAAATACGCAAATAACACTAATAACGCTAATAGTGGTGTTATTCCGGTGGTGCTCCGTGTAGTGTATATCTTCCAGGACACTACGTCTAAAACAGTATTCTCCTTTGTAGATTCTACTGAGGATGGCAACTTACTTACCGAAAAATGTTTCTAGAGTTCATCACTCATTATGGTTGTTTTTTTGTTTTAGTTTACTATTTCAAGCCACCGTATCATACTATGGAAAATTGGGACTAATAAGATGATGATTGTGAGACAAAAAGTACCGTAACATAAATAGAAACATTAAACTAATATTTCGAAGTCCATTTTGTTCTTAACTGCCAGATGGATACTTAAAATATATTTATTATAGCTGTTATATTAAATCGAGGTCTTTTCAATGGCGGCTCGTCGGGATGGCACGACGGGCAGGCCCACTCAAATATACCAATGAATATGAAAATTTTGAGGCATGATTTAAATCAATTTTTTATTTATTTTCTAATATTGATAATATTAAATGTTTAGTATTTGAGCCCATTTCTGCCCACTTATTAAAAATACTCACGAGCGCCCTATGAGTATCGTACAGTTCGATATACAAAACCGTGAAAGAATTCCATTATAAGCCATACAAAATGCCATCACCAAAGGCTTTTCCCTGAAGATAAAATACAGCGAAACAGATTTTTGCGAAACTATGTTCAATTTGTTAAATGAAAACTTTGAAATTTTGAATAATAGGCTTTTTACTGATGAAGCTACATTTACCTTTGTTTTGTTTGTCTTAATTAACAATAGGAATAAAATAATTTCTTCAATCAAAGTTGAAATTTTGCACTTTCTTTATTAAAAAATAACTAAATCTACGATATCGCCATGAATTTTAACAGTTTCGTGGTAGATAATAAATGGTAAGCTTTCAGGACAGGTTGGTATCCTCCATTTATCTATTGAAAAATACTTTATCCATTCGTCCATTTCCATTAAACCGTTAGTTATTGATCTCCTCATGCACAAAACCTGACACGAACGCAGTGCCCTCAAAAAATGAGTAGATTTGTCTCCAAACGATTATTTCCTTTGGGGGTTACCCGAGGAGTAAAATTCATAATAACGTGCAAATACCTAATTTGGACGAACCGAATACTTTTATTGGGGTTATACTTTTTTCGTCCACAGTCGTTTTTATTGGTTCATTCGCTGTACTTTGAATCAAATTTAACGGCATCTTAATACTACGCGTGTCGCAGTTGCAAGAAGTCTCTTAGATTGATTTTACATTACATTTGATTGTGTTCATTTATCAAATTTTCAATTGCTCTGTTTCTTTTCTTTTTATATGCTATACTTGTAAGTTGCAATATGGAACAGAAAAATAAAATCAGTTTGCATAGCAACGAAACAAATCACTAACAATTCATGTGTCATAGTATACTTTGAAATAAACTGAACTATATTTAACATTTTCTTCACATTTCCTTTGTAATTCATAACATTGCGGATTATTGTTTGAAATTTTTTTGGTTCAGTATATTATTATATACTGTTGTTACAACGTATTTAATATTTTAACTACTGGAATAGATTGCCACGCAAAACACTTAAACTTATGGGATTTCATTTACGTTGCACCAATTAAGAAATAACTATGATAAGGCATACAAATATACATACATCCTACCCATATGTAGTATATTCAGCATATATACCTTATGAAGTAAGAATCTTGTGGCTGAACGCCTAGTTATTAAAAATTGTGTTCAGAACTCACCAGAAGGATGCTTCTTGGAAACGTCACAGATATTACTAAGAATTGTTCTTGAATTAAATTGCTTTGTAAAGAAAATTTAGATTAAGATTTAAAAGGAAAGGAAAAATAAAAAAGACTAAAATAAAAAGCATTGGTAGTAAGTGCAATTTGTCGTTTAAAAAAAATTACCGGAAGTTGGCTCGGATTTGGACGTCCAAGTTAAACGATTTCACTTGGCCACGACAAAACAATAAAACACAAATCGACAGATGGAGTAATAAAATAAAATTTCGCAATAACAAATAATATTTACACTATATTAATATTTTAGCTGTAATATAATTTGACAAGAATTGATTTCTAGATAAGGAATTCCTTGAAATATAGAACCATATGGAGATATTCCAATATCAATATGTTACATTTATGTGCTAAACCCTCTGTTTAATTAAACGTCATGGCGGTTATTACTTTTTGAATAGTATGTAGCGTATATGGTAAATTATCCTGTTACACAGTGCGTAAATAACATCTGGACTTTGCGTTATTACATCTGTTTTCAGTGCAACAATCTTCCTATTTATAGATTCTAAATTTCTATCCTCACGTATTTTGCAGTTCTGTGGTTATTTTTCTTGCGCTTTGAATTCATATACAGCCATAGAAGTAATATTGAGTGTTGACTGTATCACGTTGAATTTTAAATCAGGACAATTAAAATAATTTTGCATTCAATTCCTTGCTAGATAACAAACTGTATTATTCCTTTTGTATACTACTTTGCATTGCCACTCACCGCCTTAAACGCTATGTAAACTTCTGCCATTTGTGGATTATAAGATGGTGTGCACATATTTCATTTCACGGAATCATCTATTTATATTGCATGTGTTATATCGGCCGTAGATGTTTCAAATACGAAGAAATATGCTTTCAGTAATATTAAAATATTTCCTCTGGTAACTTTTGTAGTCCCAGGCGAAGTAAATTCCCTTCCTTGTAGTTCAATTTGCAAACGCCGCAAATGGAAATTTCGGAATAAATTCTCGTCACTGACATGTCAACGTCTCCATATCAGACGTTGAATAACTCAAATTCTAGCATTAAAGCAGACCGCCGGTTAGGTTATCAATGTTCTAAATCGGCGTCTATAATATGCAGGATCTTTTTATTTCCTGGAAAGGAGGAACTTCTCTGGTAAGTATTGAGATCAAATAAAAAGATGTACTGTAAGTGCGGAAGTTAAGTTTATTTCAATGTAGTTAAGTTTACTGTATTAGAATTTAAGTTATACCTGAAAAGGAGCCAAACATAACCATAATAAAATAATATGATCCACACAAAATTGAGACAAAGACGTTGCTTTTAAATTGTTTTAAACACTGTATGTTGGCATACATACCGTGTGCGCGATAGGTGTAACTCATCCAATTACACACGAACTTGACGCAATAGAGTACGATGAGGAACAGAGGAGGAAACAACACAGCAGCAGTTTCAAAATTAATGCGTTATTAAAAACAATCATTTGTAGAGAACATCTCACATTTTTTTTCTAAACGTAGATAGAAAAATCAAAGTAATTTAACAATATAAAATACCTTTTCTCAAACCAATAAAGAAACAAAAATAAGGTGCAAAGGAAAAAGATTTCTCTACACAAAATGAAATAAAGAAAATAATAAATTAAATAAAGAATGTCAATAAATGTCTGTATCTCGAAAAAAAACAATATGCTGATTTGATTTGGTAGACGTCCAATACACAGGAAGGTCTTCTACAACCCTTAACACTGCGGTCTTGTGGCCTATTGTATTACTCTGCATTCGGTTTACGATGCGCTGTAGTGTCACTATTGCACCTAAAGCGCGGGTCCCACTGCGCGTGGGTTTCCAATTTCCCTAATCTACGTTCTGCCAAGAGACATTCTGCCAGCCGCCAAATGTTGTGATGGCTTTCTCACCATCTGTTTGCAGTGTTTCTGCCGTCTAATATGGCAGTGTTTTTGGTGTTAGTTACGCACTCAGCCAACGCACTATGAGCAGCAGTTTTTGTAATCCCGAGAGCTGGCTCAGGTCCAATGAAAGCCATTTCGGATTCCGCAATTCTCCCGTGGGCCAGCACACAACTCAACTGTGTTTTGCCAGGTACTGAGGGTCTTGCAAACAGTCTCACACCAACCTTGAGGTTACGATAAGATGCTAAGGCCGGGTGACTGTTCCTTTCTCTCTCTGACTGAAAGCTGACTTACATGGGTTTTACAATTTAAACTAGTTTCAACTAGTTTTAACAATTTAATTGACTGTACCTGTTTCATAGTTCTGCTACCGCTTGCCATCAACAAACTCTCATTTATAATAGTGACGCTGGGTGTACTTGAGAATGAGTATCTCGTCACACTTCGAGATCAGTGCCACTTTTCTCTCTGCATAAGAAAGGCAGCTAGTATCATCCGCATATAGAACTGCTTGTGGGAGATATATTCGATAGATCATTAACCAACAGAATGAACATTAGCGGACCCATTACCGATCCCTAGGCTGCGCCATGAGCTAATTGCAGTTCTTTGGTAACACAACCTGGGTACTCCACCACTTGCTTTCTTTGTTTAAGGTAGGATTCCATAGATTTTAAACCACATCCACGGATGGCATATACATCGTATTTGAGGAGGTAAAGGGAATGATCAACCTTATCAAACCCTTTACTTAAATGAATGAAAACATTGTTTTATTATTTTGTTCATATAGTTGGCCTTGATTAGTTGTAAAGCAGCTGTTATAGTAGATCTGTTTTCAACGACGTAATGCTGGACTGTATTAAGGATATCGTATTTAGTTAGATACTGACGAGTCCTACTGCACAGATCACCTTTTCCAATGGCATTTTATCGGCCAATTCTTTTGGCAGGTTTGATGTCTCTTATGATACGTTATATGGTTAAGCCTTTTCTGGGATCACAACATACGTAGTCATTCTAGCTGGATTGACAATTCATCTAGGGTGAACATCGCGTTTGCCTCGGCGACTGGTGTCTTCACCGGTGTCTCCTAGATGAAAGTGGGTTTAGAATTTCGAAGGACGCTGACCACGCCAGTAGGCAGAAACTCCTTCATTGCCTTTGCTAGCTGATATGGTAATTAATAGGTTAAACATGCTGGAGATTGCAAAACCGGGTCTGAAGGTCTCTTTAATATGTTTGTATATTATTATATTACCCACATCTACTTCAAATTTTGGCGTATCTAAATTTGGTAATTTAGTATTGATTGATGTAATGTAATGGGTCATAATTATCAATTTTTTTAATTATATTTTAAGGCCGTTCCACACTCACGCTCCGAATACCCATGAACACGCGTGAACAGGAGTTCGCGCCCATTTACGCCTTTTCAGGCTTGTTGCATGTGTGGAGTTAGTAAAGTGGTGTGCGCATCAAAGCATTCGCGGCCGAGAAACGCGAACGCTATCCCCATTCACGCCGTTCGGAGTAGCCGCATGCGCGTGCGATGCTAGAGTTGAAGTTAACGGACTTGCGTCCGTATATTAGTACATTTTAGACGGGTGTTTCTCGAGCAACAAGCCGCAATTAAAACTTTTGTCTCAACATTTTCATTTCCTTTAACTATATTTGGGTGGGCAGTGCCTACCCTGCCACCCCCGACGTGCCGCCACTGAAGCTGATCCAATAATATGGAACGTTTCCTCTCTATAAAGGCAAAAAAAAGACAACGACACTTGGTTTACAATCATTGTATCTCGAACTCATCATCCATCATCTTCTTCGTCCTCATCGTTTTTATGTTTGATATTCAGAAGACTATGATTTGCCAGTGTGTATAATGTCAATGCCCCCGCAGCTCTCCCTTCGTCCATTTCATGCGACGGCGTGAATACAACTGCTAGCATTCCGAGTATCGAGATACGTTCTCGTCCGCGAACAGTCCGAGTGTGGAGCGGCCTTTAAAAGGTTTGAAACTAATATTTATATGTAAGTACATATATAAATTCTGAACACACATCCATTTAGTGAAACGCCGGAAAAAGATTTGGTTTCATTTCACTTATTGAATACCCAGTACCTTATCGAAATTCGAATGGGTTTTTCTTATTGATTTTATGGTACAGAATTCGAAGCCGGTAAATTCATTTGAATGGGAAAACGAAATTTGCATTCTGTAAGAAGAAATTTAGAAATCTAGTCTGTTCAGGAATAACAGTTTCTTTATTCTTACCAAATGAAATTTTCATTCGACACGCCCATTAGCTCTTAAGTACCGGTCTATATATTTTTTTCTAGTTTTTATAATGTAAAAGTCACCTTCAAGTTTTGTGTAAATTGCTTCCTTGCACGATTTATGAAGCTGTTTTCTATCTACCTTCTGTCAATAGTTACAGCATACTACACTAAACAAGATTTCGTTTTTTAATTGTACGATCTAACGCTCAACGTAGAGCCTGCATGCGTAGCATGGATAGTAGACAGCTTATTGCATTCATTTGCTGCCTCCCAATGTGTAAACACGTACGTGCGGTCTCTGTGTATATTTTAAAAATGCCTTAGGTGCATTTATAAATGTGCAAGAAAGCTTTATGGCAATAGTCGTCACTCAGTTCTACTCATTCCTGCACAATTCGTTGCCACAATAGATTTATGTCTCCCTCATTCCGTTTTTTATGTATATGGTTTTCTATGGGGTTAAAGTCCGGGCTTCGTGCCGGCCAATTTAATAATCTCAAATTATTGTCTGTAATCCATTGTTGGACAACATTAGCCGTATGAATGGGTGAGTTGTCATGTTGGAATGTAAACTGATCATAAGGAGATGTTACCGATGGCAACATAACATTCTCTAAAATATCCCTATATTGTAACGCTGTCAAGTGTCAATTGATATCCCAAATAGTATCAGGTTCTGCGTATGACATCCAACCCCACACTGCTACAGAAAACCGTCCACTTTGCTTTTTGCATCATTTGTAAATGACATTTTAAAAATACACACAGATACCGCACATTCGTGTTTACACATTAGGATGCAGCCAATGAATGCAATAAGCTGTCTACTATCCATTCTACGCATGTAGGTCTACGTTGAGCGTTAGGTCGTACAATTAGAAAGTGTCGCTAGTGTACATGCTAATACAAACTTTATATTTGTTTTTTTTAAAAATATTGATGCGTAAGTGTTGATAGCTCCAATCTTGGAGTAATACAAAATATTACTACATATAAACACACTGTTATAATGGGAATCCAAGTATTCCCGAAACACGTGTCGTCCCGAATTAATTAATACTTTGTGCGGGAGGAGTAATCCGA
>JARFOC010065167.1:0-17181 GCA_031763485.1 Osmoderma eremita | reverse complement strand
TAAATAAATAAATAAATAAATAAATAAATAAATAAATAAATAAATAAATAAATAAATAAATAAATAAATAAATATATTTTAAATAACTAAATAAATAAAAGAGTGGGGGACAATATCGGTTATACTTGTTAGACTTCAAAAGTTGAATTTGTTGGGAATGTAGCCAACTCATCAAAACACAACTTTATTGTTTCTCTCCAGCTTTCGCTTTCTTATTTTAAACCTTTTTCAAGAATAAAAGATGTTGTGTATTAAAAATTGTTTCCGACATCGTTAAGATTATGAAGTAGATGTTTACGTTATCATATTAAAATAGTAAAACACATTGAGACATCATAGCAGACAAACAATTTAAAAGCGATCTTTTCCAGGAATTATTTCCCTGGAGAAGAGAAAAATCCTTTTTAAATTGCTTGTCTGTTATACTGTGTAATTGTGTTTTACTATCTTAATATTTTAACATGATAACGTAAACATCTACTCCATAATTTTAACGATATCAGAAACTATTTTAATACACAACATTTTGTACTCTTGAAAGAGGGTTAAAACAAAAACCGGAAGCTCGAGCCAAACAATACAGCTGTGTTTTGTTTCGATTGCCTTGGTTTTATTCCCAATAAATTCAATTTTGGAAGTATAAATAAATAAATATTGAAGGAACATTTACGAAAACTGTTGTAAATAAACTCCGAAGACAGATGAAATGCTTGAAAAAAATATTTAGGGAATTTATAAGGGAATCAACTATACGGACCGTGGATTACTAATAAATAGATAAAGCAGCGAAGATAAAAGATAAAATTCAAGGCTACGTTCACCATTGAGACAGATGGTCAAAACTAGGACGAAGAAACCCGCTTTGGACACGATTTTATTATCACAATTATGTTTTTTGCTAAAAATAACATAAATAAGATGGTTATCGAAGAAAACATTATAGGAAGAATGTGTGGCACGCCACTGTTTAAATATTGGAGTTTGATATATGTTTATGTGATACATTTTTTTTCCGATTTTTATATTAGATATTTTGATAATTTTAGATGTTAAATGCAATAGGTACCTGAAATGTCTGGTAGGTGATTTTGCTTTTGCGCCCACTCTTGCAAAATTTGTATATCTTCCTTTTTCAGTTCCTTATTTTTCTGGTATTCTTTTTCCACGTCGTCCAATTTACCCATTTTCTATTGCGGCAATTTTCTTAAACTATGTACCTAATGATAACGGACGCGCAACTATCGAAATAAAAACTTTTATCTATCAGTCGGTCTTAAAATAAGATATAATCTAAGATACATAAATTATTTTAATACGGGAAAAATACCTCTGCCTCGATCTCTGTCTAACGGACACACATAGGTAATTAAAACCTATCAGGGCTTTATTTTAATAGGTTAGGCTGCTTTCATTAATTGATTGCTGTTTTTCTTAATGATTAATACGTGGCAACTCGTATTGTACCGTCTGCATTTTGGTAAGCCTGTTGTTCTAATTGAGATGGCGAAAATATAAAAGCAACGTCCGGGAAATTCGTATTTTCAAAAAATTATGAGTAGAAATCTTCAAGATATTATAATAATTCAACATCTATTATGACTTCCTATCTAGTTTCGTCACTTCCTTCGCGAAATTTGTAGATGGAAGTTGTCTAATTTCTACTGGGAGGTGGTTATACACGTATGCTCACATCGGAACGGGGTATTGCTTTGTGAATGGCAACCCCGCATTCGAATTGCACTGACAACGAGAGGTATCCAGTCGTAGTATATCATAAACCGACCAAGGGTACGCGCGCATATTGCGTAATTTTTCTGCACTCTCAGATTACGGTAAAAAAGTAGAGTTTCTTATATTCATTTTGTGCAGGAGAACGAAAAAATAATTCTAAGTAGGAAAATAAACAACGATTCGTATTAAATTAGACAAGGGAAAAATAAACTCTACAATTATATATACAAAATATGATACAATCCGACTCGATATCTCTTGCTGTCATTGAGGCTCGACTGCACGGTTGCCATAGGGCATACGTGTATATTAAGAGAAAAAGTGCTATAATAATAATATGTTTTGTTTTATTTAGAAAACATCAAATATTTTTGTAGAGATAATTTGATTTGAAAATGATTTAAATGAACCAAATTTTGATCCGTTAACAATATTACAATAACAGGTCTTGTTGCCTGAACAAATATTTTTTGTTATTATTTTATGGTTAGATTAACAAATATTTTAAGTTAAAATATCAGGTGTTAACAGTTAATAATTCAAAATTTTGGTTGCATTCACAGTTTTTTTTAACAAAGCCTTTTTTGTTAATATAGCACCTATTTTCGCTCGGTGTATTTAATCCCAAATTATTCCTATAAAAAAATCTTCCCCCTCATTTAAATATTAAAAAGCCCCCTTTCTCCCACAAGATATTTTAATAAAAAAATAATTGAAAAAATTCCAAAGAAATTCAGAAAAATTCCACTATATAGAATCTAATCGATTTCCAACTTCTTGAATGCACCCATATCCCCGAAGACTTGCTGAGCATGCTTGGGTTTTCCCACTCTCTTGGACTCGTCGGCAACATTCCTTTCGTCTTCAACGAAAAAATCCTGGTTTTCCATAAAAATTCGCTTTCGCTTTTCTAAAATTTATCCATCGTGAGGTTTGTTTATATTTCTCTGTTATTATATTTACCAATTAATTCGTCAACAGACTCAGATTTGCCACCATAATCCGACGGAAAACAGTCTTGAGGTACGAGGTGGTATAAATCGTCCAGCTTGTCCGTGAAAAGTTTGAGCTAGAATTTGAATAGGGATTGTACTATATTGGCCTTCCTATTTAGTTCTTTAACGTTACCGAATTCATTAGATCCGTTTTCATGTACGGCCTGAATATAGCGACGATTTTATCCATGAACGATGGTATATTGAAGTAATACAACCCCTTCAAGCGATAGGGTAGGGCGTCCTTTGAAAATATCAATTATATTATATAAACCGCACCTTTTTAACGTACGCCCAATGTATGCCTTTTAGTGTTATTAATATATTATTCAATTTTGATGGTAAAATATAAATATTTATTAAAAAACAATAATACACTTTTATTTATCGAGGTGCCACCACACTCAATGATCTTTCGCCAACATAACACACATTTTTGTAAGCCGGTATTGTAGAACTCTATGGATTTTGAATCAAAAAATTGACAGAAGCATTTATTACATCAACTCGAGTTTTGTGCTTCATACACTTGGCGAAATATCAGGAGATTATGAAGAGTATAATAACGTTTCCCAGACAAGTTCAGAAAAATTTTCCCGGGTCATTCTTCCGATATACGGCTTCGCGCTATCCTGTAAGAATATCACTTTTTTCGATTCATCAAAGAAGGCTGGTTTTGGATGACATAAGGATTCATATTAAAGCAGATGACAAATAACAGACAAGTGCTACCTATCAGCAACTTAAAAAAATATTCAAGGCACTCTACTTTCTACAAAGGCCCCTTGGTTACCTGATGATAAATTAAAATAAAAAAATATATATATAGAAATGATTTACCTGGGAATAAAGAAAGAACTGCTTGATATATTTGGGGTTAATCCTAGTCAAGTGATCGAAACATATACCCTTTAAGTCCGCCAGAATAATATAACCGGGGGCAGTACCGTTCTGGTGCAAATTCAATATTAGCGCCATGTCCAGACATTTAAAAAAATTGTGTAAGACAAATTGGGTGGGATCCGCATTTAAAAATTTTATGAATATTATTTGATACCCCTCGGGGGTGGTGCGTCGAAGAGGGGCGACAAGCAACCTGAAAATAATGATAAAAATAACCCTTTTGTTGAGGGGGAGAGGGGAGAGGGTACAATTATTATTATTAAATTAGATATAATTTTTTTTTTATTTTAAGGGCTGTATATTAATCTCGTACCCCTTTATGCACGTCGACCAATTTCTAAAATTTTTTTAGGGGTACATATAAGGGGGACGGGAGGGAGGGCATACATAAAATCGCAAATCATTTTTACCAACTTTAGGAGTCTTAATTGTTTTGTTGGGGAGAGGGAGGAGGAGGGGGGTGGTACATTTATTATTATTAAATTAGATGTAAATATTTTTTTTTATTTTAAGGGCTGTATATTGATCTCGTACCCCTTTATGTACGTCGACCATTTTTAAATTTCTTTAGGGGTACATATAATGGGGGAGGGAGGGAGGACATACATAAAATCGCAAATTAATTTTACCAACTTTAGGACTCTTAATTGCTAATTGCTTTGTTGGGAGGGGGGGGTACAATTATTATTATTATTAAATTGGATATATTTTTTTTTATTTTAAGGGCTGTATATTAATCTCGTACCCCTTTATGTACGTCGACCAATTTCTTAAATTCTCTTTAGGGGTACAAATAAGGGGGAAGGGAGAGTGGCCATACATAAAATCGCAAATCAATTTTACCAACTTTACGAGCTTTAATTGAGTACTCTACCCTATATACGACCAATATTTTTTTTAAATTTTTGATATTTTTTAACATATTTACGTATCAAAAATATCGCTGGCGCAGTGGCGGGGGTTACGGTCGGTGAAAAGATCGGGACATTGCGTTTTGGCCGTGTAGAACTCTTCAATGCACGCTTTCGTTGATTCTATACAATAATAACGGCTGTGGAGGAATAGAATTAGTTGAAATTCTGGAAAAAAAGGAGAAAATGAGTCTAATACAGTGGCGTACGTCATCGAAAATTGTTTAAAATTTGATAAAAAAAAATTTTAGGTTGCCGAAGCGGTACAATCTAATCAGAACTGGTTTGCGAAGAAATATTCAAGGAAATTCTTGTTAATTTAAAATTATGTGTAACGAAATACTAGCAAAAATCTGTGATTTTAAACAAAATCCTTGTAAAAAAAGAATTTTAATGAATAAATGATAAATCTAAAAGGAATTTTACCTTCATATAATAAAAATTAATAATAAATAAATCATCAAGAAATATATCCCTACGATTTAATTCAAGGTCGCCTGTCTCGGTCAGATAGTCACGGTAACTATATGTAAATGATAGTCAAAATAACTAAGAAGAATAGAATATACATTTTGAAATATAGGAATAAAATAGTTATTACAAAAAAAGAAACATTACATGAAGAATTTATGGTGCGTTCATTAAATATTTGAATTTAATATATTGGTGAAGTGATTCATTTCTTTCTGGCTACTAAACAAAAAAAATCATTTTATAATTTCAGATTTTAAATCAATCAAAGAATTATTGTATCTCTTGTTTTGGAATTACCTGAAATATCTGGTAGATGGGATTGGCTCCGCGTCCACTCCTGCAAAGTTTTTATATCGTCCTTTTTCAATTCCTTATTTTTCTTATATTCTTTATCCACATCGTCCAAATTGTCCATTTTATTTACTAATAATTTCTATTTTTACTATAGCAAATGATAGTAGAACACGGAACTATCCAAGTAACTGTTCTTATCTATATGACACTTTTATAATACAGTAGTATGTTATAAGATTAATTTATTTGAAAAAAAAAACACGAACAGTCTATCTGTCTTGTTCTTCTGAGCAACTGACAAACACAAGCGATGCTCTATGCTGACTTCTTGACGAATAATGTATATTTGGAACATTACACTGGGCCACTAGGCTGGCATTATTTCAATTGGCCAATACACTGTTTTGTTTTTTTTTTTATCAAACTAAGACAAAGCGTATTTTTTCATCTTTGCTTTGATATATCCGGCTTTTTTTGTAACTTTACACATAGGTATTTCCTACAAGTAACATTAAGCGACATAGTAGGCAAAAAAACAATTCTTTGCGTCAAAAATTTCTTTATTAATTTTTTTTATATATTTATTCATACAGCAGTCACAAATTAAATATATTTTATTGAAAAGTATAAAATTTGTTATGTATGTGTAACGTTACAAAAAACCGCACGGTATAACCCCATCACGCTAACAAGGGTATAGGTCAAAGCCGAATGACCTTTCTTGGTTTAAAACATAGAACATTTTATCTCTATAGATACTGCAAAGAATATAATTTTTTAATAATGTCATAGTCAATATCTTTTCGACGATAACATATATCAAGGTGCCGTGATAAAGAATAGCATTTATTCCACAATATCCATTGCCTGCTATTTATTTTGACAATAGAAGAGCTTAGTGGATGAACAATTTAAGTGACAGCTTTCGGAAAAATGATTTCCGGAAGGTAGAACATAGTACAGTCCGCTTTGAGCGTGGAACTTATATTGGTTCCGCCAAGTCCTCTACCAACTAAGGCAGTTTTCAGTGGAAGAGGCTGTTATGTCCACTGCTTTTGCTATTTCATTACGGAAGAACTTGTCAAGGGTATTTGACGTCTTCTTCCACAAGAAATGTGTTGATCTTCCTCTTTGAAGAGTAAATATCATCTGAACGAAATGTTCTTCGAGCCAAAAAATTCCACCATGCTATTCCTTCACCAATACCTCTTTCTGAATAGACATTCCGGAGTGATCCATAATAAATTTTCAGAGGTGGGTCATTTGTATCTTGACCGAGATTTTGGAAGCATTGAAAAAAAATGGATGCAACATCAACCAGAAATTATACTAGTAAAAGAGTGGCAGAAACTATCACACCTTGCTCCGAAATTTGCAAAATCTCGAATACAAACTCAAAATACGTCTCAAACGGTCCTCAATGAAAAATTATCTCTCAGAGACCAGGCAGAATGGATTATACCCTAATACACCGCGAGATCCTTCCGGATTGGAGATTTGATATTGGAAAGGATAACCAACACCAGAGTGTAGCTAAGAAAGGGTTCAAAATTTATAACGACAGATTCTTCGTGTTTATTTCATTATACAAAATCTAATCAATTGCTAATTTCTTAAATGTACCCTCAATCCCGAAGACGGCACGAGCATGTTTAGGATTTCCCACCCTCTTGGACTCGTCAGCAACTCTCTTTTCGTCTTCAACGAAGAACTGTTCGTTTTCCATAAATATTCGCTTTCTTTGTTCTGAAAATGTATCAGTCATGGCTTGTTTCTCCCACTTTATTATCATATTTACCCACTAATTCCTGGACGGACTCGCTTTTGCCTCCATAATCCGACGGGAAGCACTCTTGAGGTATCAGCTGGTATAAATCGTCCATCTTGTCAGTGAACAGTTTCAACTAACAATAGAAAAACGTCCACTTTAGATTAATTATTATTTTTAATTTATTTCTTTAACTTACCGTCTCCATTAGTTCTTTTTTTATGTAGGGCTTGAAGATGGCCATGATTTTATCCATGAATGACGGTGTGTTGAAGCAATACAACGCCTTCAAGCGATATGGTAAGGTTTCCTAAAGAGATATTGAAAGAAAATCAAAAATGATAAAAATACTTTTAAAACGGAATACCTGCGAATAGAAAGAGTATTTCATGCCGCAACTGGGACTAACCCTAGTAACGTGACCAAAGGAGACCCCTTTTAAATCCGCCAGCATAACATGACCGGGGGCCGTGCCAATCTGGTGTAAATTCAGTATCAATGTCATGTCCATCGATTTAAAGAAATTTTGCAAGTTGAATTGACTAGGATTCGCATTTAAAAATTTGATGAATATTATTTGATAACCCTCGGGGGTGGTGCGTTGGAGTGGCGTAATTAGCAACCTGAAAAAAAATATATAAAAATAACTTTTTTAAGGGGGGAGGAGACCCCTCTCCACCCCCCTTATGCATGTTCATCCCAAATTTAGAAAAAAAATAGAAAAAAAAGGGAGTTTTCCATTTATTTATATTATTGTATTTTTTTTGATAATTTTTGACATATTTACGTATCGAAAATATCGTTGGCGCAGTGGCGGGGATTCCGGTCCGTGAAAAATTCCGGATAATTAGCTTTGGCGGTGTAAAAGTCTTCGATGCACGTCTTCGTCGGCTCCAGGTGATAGTAACAGCTGTGCAGGAAGAGGATTAGTTGAAATTCTAAAAGAAAAATGGGAAAATTAGTCGAGTGCAGCGGCGTACGTCCTCAAAAATCGTTTTAAATTTGATAAAATGCAATTTTAAATCACGCGAAATAGTACGTTCTGACCACCGTTATTAACAAACAGATCATCAAAGAAAATAATTAAACGATAAAACTCAAAGCCGCGTACGCCAATGAAAGAGTCACGGCAACTGTGTAATATAATAGTCAGAATAAGGGTGAAAAAATCGGTTTGAAACAAGCTTTGGTTTTGACAATATTATATTGTGAAATATGCAAAAAATAATTGTTCAAAAAAAGTATTACATGTAAAATTTATGGTACGCCACTGATTACATAATTGAGTTTAATATGTTAGGCGGGTATGTAATATATTTTTTTCTGATTTTTATACAAAAATAATCGTATTATGTCAAGATAATTTTATAATTTAAAATCATTTACCACAATTCACATCTTTTCTTTGAATTACCTGAAATATTCGGTAGATGGGGTTGCTTTTGCGCCCACTCTTGCAAAATTTTTATATCCTCTTTCTTCAATTCCTTATTTTTCTGGTATTCTCTCTCCACGTCATTCAAATCATCCATTTTATTTTTTGGCAATTTTTTTCTTAAACTATACCTAACTATATCAAACACTTCACTACAGTAATAAATGGTTTTATCTATAGTCTTAAAATACGATAATATAATCTAAGATACGTAAATTATTGTAAAATAGTACGGGAGATATATATATCTATCAGTTTTGCTATCTTTTTAATCGGTATACATCGTATAAAATTTCGTAATAACTGGATATGCTCACTAGCGCCAACAGGCAGTGGCGGCGATTCGATACAACATTCGGTATAACTGCAACTCTCAATCAGATCTGTTGTGTATACAGTAACACAATTTATACCATAAATTTCACGGCAGACTCTTAATAGGTGTATGAAGACATGTTGTTATTTATTTCTGACAATTTAACGTGTAAACTTTTATACGCCCGCCACTGGCTGTTGGTGCGAATTCAACAACTCTAGTAATAATCCTAGAGGTTTAATCGCATTATCTAGATTCGCCTATTGTTTAATGAATAAATATATTTTCCCTTATTTAATCTATCGATAGTTTCTTAAAAGTCCCTTCGACCCCAAATATATCCTGATCCATCTTAAGTTCCCCAACTCTTTTAGACTCGTCCACAATCAATTTCTCCTCCCCCACGAAATACTCCGAATTCTCCAAAATATTCTTCCTTTGAATTTCTGTAAAATCAAACCATTTTAGTATGTCCTTAAAAATAACAGGATATTTACCCAATAGCTCTTCTACAGAATCAATTTGCCCACCAAAATCTTTAGGCAAACATTGCCGGGGTACAAACTCGTAGAGCGAATCGAATGTGTTTGAATGGAGGTGTAACTGGACGAAGATATTAAAGAAAAATATTTGAATAAATTAATTTTGTGTATTGCTTACAACTTGAAATAATTCCCCCTTCATAAACGGCCGTATCAGGCAAATTATTTTGTCCATAAAAGCGGGGATATAAACGAAATGCAATCCTTTGATCCTGACGGGCATAGCCTCCTAAAAGATCGCTGTCAAAATTAATATTTAAAATGCGAAAAAATCTTTACTTGTAAATAATAAAAAAACTTTCTGATCTTCGTCACCCCTAATTTAGTGAAATGGCCAAAGGTGACGTCTTTCATATCGGTAATGACGACTAGGCCTTCGTGGGGGCCTTCTTGATGCAGCATCAGCATTGTTGCCATGTCGAAGGCCTTCACTTGCCCGGTGAAGACATAATTATCTGGATTTGGGTCAATCAATTTGGCTAGGATGACCTTGTAACCGTCCGGTGTTAATTTTGGAAGAGGAATGTATAATATCCTAACAAATACAGTGTCAAAATTAAGTCGAATTTGCTCAATATACTTACAAGTCCACTACTTCCGCTGGATTAGTTCTTGGGTCTCTATTCGTGAAGTATTCGGGACACAAGGTTCTTATGGTATAAAAATTTTCCATACAAGCTTTGGTCTCGCCTATTTTGTAATGGCAACTATGCAGGAACAATATTAGCTTTAATTCTGCGCAAAAGTAACACAAAATATTTTATTTTATTTCAATTTTGATTTTGACATACTTACCATCGATTTTTGGCAAGTGTCCTTGTTTGCTTAACCAATCTTTGAGTATTTCAACATCTTCCCTCTTCAATTCCTTATTCGTCTCGTATAATTCTTCGGGCGTAATAAACTTTGTCTTAATTGACATATTCCGTTTTGTAACACTAAAGTTTATCTTAAAATTTAAAGTAGAAAGAGGTATTTACCAACCCACGGACGAATGGACGACTAAGGTCTAAGAATTTCTGACGGAATATAATTTGTATAATTGTATTATGATAAGTAATTCCATATAGATGGCTTCAAAAATCATTAAATCCCAGAGAATATATGGTTGCAACAGTTCGTAACACAAAACTCTAACTAACTTTAACTTTGTCTTTGGTATATTATATTCAGCCAACATAATGAAATCGGTAAATAGGTCGAAAATTATTCAATTTAAATGACTTAATTGAGTTTATCAAGTTAATGCTATTGCCGCAATTAAAATTAATCTCGAAAGGATATGTTTGCATCGTTTTGTCCATGGCCTATACAATAATTATAATTTAAATTAAAATTCTAAAGATAAATCTATTTATTTATTCATTCATATAGCATTTTTTTTTACTAGAATTAATCATTCTTTCCTAGTCAATATCCAATTTCTTAAACGTCCCCTCTATTCCAAAAATATCGCTTGGATTCTTGGACCTCCCTTGCCTCTTAGATTCGTCGGTTATCAATTTTTGACTATCCAAAATGTACTGGGCGTTCTTTTCGACCAAACGATTTTGTCTCTCGTGCAATTCCTTAAAGGCGCCAGCTTCTCCACCGAGTTCCTTCGGCAAAGCCGCCCTTGGCACGTGCTCAAAAAGGGTATCGATCTTTGAGTGGACGTGGATCTTTTGAAAAATAACCAAAATCGGTATTGGGACAGATGATTTTGACTTACGCCTAAAACCCTTACCAAATCGTTCAATTCCTTCTTCAAAAAAGGCTTCACCATAGTTAGCATTTTATCGGTCATTGGAGAAACGTTTATCACATGTACGCCCTTTAGTCTCACGGGAAGAGCTTCCTAAATCAGATGAAAATCAGAAACGAAATGAGATTTGGACAATCCCCAAACTGACCTGAATATAGTGCATATGCTTTTTCATGTTAACCAAGTTGCATTTCATTAGATGACTCAAACTTGAGCCTTGCATATCCATCACCAGCACCTGTCCGGGGGTGGAACCCAAATACAAGTACCACAACCACGTGATGATATCGAAAACCCTCAATTCTGCCATCTGATCGTAACGGTCGGGGTTCGTATCCATCATTCTGGTGTAAATAATCAGATGGTCATTCTTGGTATGAATTGGCAAGGGGGTGACGAGCCTAAATTTAAAAAAAAATCAAAAATCAGATTCATCGCGACCGGGAGATCATGAAAATTACGTTATATTCAACGCCTCTTGATTCTCCTTGGAGAAGACATCGCGATTTTGGGAGAATTCCGGCCAATGGGTTCTGAGGGTGTAGAAGTTCTCCACGCAGACTTTTGTCGGCTCTATCTTATAATAGCAAGCGTGCAGGAACGATATTAACAAAAATTCTGTTGGGAAAAACCGTTTATTTAATAAGATTGAAAATTTCATTTTAACAAACCCCGTATATCGTACTAAAAGGTATTGACGAACATACAGGGTTCGTTCAAATGAAAAATATGTTCATACAATTGATGTAGGAGAAAAAATATAATGATTTCATTGATTCATTGGTGGTAGTCTATTTAAAAGTCTGGTTAATGAAAAAGTTTATTGACATTGAGAAACTACAATGTCACAAAAACGATATCAGTAAAAATTCTGAACGGGGAAAATGATTGATTGATAAAATGATTTCGGTTTGTACAAAAACTATATCGTATTCAATTCAGAGATATTTTTCTGGTGTAGTGCATAAAACATAAGCATCATTTACGATTTCATTGTTCTTTTGTTAATGTATTTTATATCTTGGTCAATTAAAATTAACAATAAATTACATAAAATCCTATATCGTAAGCATTAAAACAGTTTTATACAATTATTCGACAAAAAAATATTTTTTCTTAGTATTAATTCTGCATAACCGCTGAAGAAGACCACATGATCAATTTTAATTCTGTCTAATAATTGTCCAAATTTGAAATATACATATACAGTATAGTAGCGAGAACTGTAGACATACCAACATATCTCTTAATATTACTTTAGTTTGATCGCTCGATTCTCTTTTTAATTCATTTCATTATCAACACCTTTTCCTTCAACAATAAAAGAATTATTACAAAACATTATATCACTAAAACAGCCACTTTACAAGAGGAAGAAATTCCTTTTCAATTTGACATTTTCACCAATTATACGATAGCTGGTCCAGTATCGATTCCGTTGATGTGAATATAATTTGAAAAATCAAAAAGAGGTGGATTAAACTTGAAAATTTCATACAATTTCGTTAGTTGATTTTTCCAATAATATTGCTTAACGTCCAATGGCGTAAATAGGATCTGCAAGACCCCGAAACGCGGGATTAGGGCCCCGATAATAAAGGGCACCTGCAGCATGGCTCGAAGTAGTTACATAAATTATTTTATTTCCCTAACGAACATTTTTGAAGGGTGTTCCAAAATTTGTATTTACGTCACTGGTAATTTCAGCTTTACATCCACAGCTTATCTCTCATACGGTTTATCTAGGTAATTATTGAAACCTGCTCTATAAAATCAATGATAGGCTTAGTACTGTAACGAGGGCAAACCGAGAAAAATGGGTGTGATTTTAAAGTAAAAAATACATAAAACTTACCATTAATTTTGGGCAAATGGCTTTGTTTGTTTAACCATTCTTGTAGCACTAACACATCTTCTTTCTTCAATTCCTTATTCCGTTCGTACAGATCTTCCACGGTACAAAATTTTTCCGACATCTTTTTGAAAATATATATATAGAATAAAACGATTGATGTAAGATCAAGAATTCGTATTAAAAATTATATATAAAAAAATGTTATTGCAATACAAAAACAGGTATTCTTTTTGACGTCAATAATAACCTTTTCTTCCTAGACCCAAAATTCGATACGTTTTAAAACGAACGCATCTCAGAACCGACTACATATCAATACGTTTTTTGTTACGATCGAATACGTATAACATTGAATATTGAAACTTGCTTACAATATGCTCTGCATCGGTTGTCCTCTACCTGAACCGGTAGATGGAATATATTCCCGGTGAAAGATATGCAAACTGAAGTAATAACATTCGTGTTATTACTAGCCTTGAAGCCGTTCGTTTGTTTATAATTAATAATGTCATTAAAAACAATCCAGGTTGATTATGAAGGTCGTTTTTGGCTAACTGATTATAGATAAATATGCGGATAGCATCATATCATGCACAAAGTACCGTGTCTGTGACCATATTTTGCAATTGTTGGTATACAGTGCCTTCAAAAAGTAATGAGAAAATCGATAAAAAAATATTTACTCGCTTATAGATGTCAAATGATTTTAAGAAATTTAATTTTCTTGTTTCATGTTTTTTTTTTAAATCATTTTCTCGGAAATTAAAAAAAATACTATTACGTCATTGATATTTTCTCTTAAAAATAGTCCCTCCCCCCTCTTCCCCCTCCTCTCATTTTTTCTTTATCAAACTATACCGAAAAAATTGGGATAATAAGAATCTGTTATCGAACAATTTTTTCAAAATAGTTATGGAATTAATTAATTCCTCACTTAAAGAAGGCATTGTATATCAGATTATATACAGTATGACGCGTTTCAAACTGGAGCACCACTATAAAATTGCTGATCAGTATCGTGTGCAATTTATTGAAAATATAAATAAAGTATAATTCAAATTTAGGAAAACAAGTCTTAATAAAAGGGGGCATATATTATTATTAAGTTGCCCCCCAATTTTTTTTTTCATCTGATATTTGCGATTATTTTCATTGCATAAGAAATTAATTATTTTAACCTCTAAATAATTAGTAATAATTGTAAGCCTAGTACATTCGATAATATATTTTTTTAAATTATATTTCTGTAAATTACAAACTTATTTATTGTCACACTTAATAATAATAAAATACTAAAATAATAAAATATTAATTAGATCTAATCTATATTTAATTTTTTAAAGCTGCCTTCGACTCCAAAATTTTCAGTTACGTTTTTCGATTTCTCCCTTCGATTTTTTTCATTCGTAATCTCCAATTCCTCCTCCCGGAAATAAGATTCGTTTTCCTTGAGTTCCTCAATTTGTTTGGCTAAAAAGGAAAGAGCCGATTGAAAAAATATAAAAATTAATTTTAATATTTTTAAAAATTACCCATAATTTCTTTTATTGTGCCCCCCTGACCTCCGTACTCTTCCGGTAGGTCTTCTTTAGGAATATAATCGTATAGATTTTCTATAGTTCCATGAATATGCAGCTGAAATATAATATATATTTTTTTTTAATATTTTTGACAGCTGTCAAATTAAAAAATTATTTTAATCGATTTTTTTTAAATTATAATAAATGTATTTGCAACGATCATTAAATTTTAAAAATAATTAAGAGAATTAAATAATTTTATTAAATTTATTTAATTTATACCATTTCTACGATATCGCTCTTCATAAACGGTTTGATCAAATTCAACAGGGTCTGGGAGATTGTAGACACGTTTAATAGATGAATCTGTTTGATTCTAACGGGCATAGCTTCCTTGAAAAACAAAAAAAAATAATTTGAAGATTTTATCCCTAAAAAAACCTACTTGCAAAAAATATATGTACTTCCTAGCCGAATTCAAGTTGACCTTGGCCACGTGTCCAAAGTTCGTACTGCCCATTTCTATCACCAATACGTGCCCTTCCGACGTCCCATACTTCCTCAAGATTAGACTCATCGTCATGTCGTAGAACTTGATGTATTCGTTGCAATCGAAGTTATCAGATTTCGAGTCGACGAATTTCGCAAAGATCACCCTATAACCTTGCGAGTTCAATTTCGGCAAAGAATAGACGATCCCCAACTTGGTGATGGACTCGATCGAGGTTAGAGTCCTGTTCGCGAAGAACTCCGGACAATGTGCCCTTAACGTATAATAATTTTCGATCGTACTCTTCGTGGTTTCGATCCTATAGTAGCAGCTCTGCAGAAATAGGATGATTTTGAATTCTGCAACGTTGCAAAACGAAAATTTTAGATCGAGATAAAATTATGAGTTGTCTTCCTGGCGAGAAACTCACCGCTGATTTTTGGCAAATGCGGTTGTCTGTTGAGCCAATCTTGTAGGAGCTGGACGTCTTCTTTACGCACCTTAGGGTCTTTAGTATATTCTAAGTTGGCATCGCTGTATTGTCCTGTCATTTTTGACGTTCGTAAATCAATTTTCTGACGATCCGGTTCTAAAATCATTGCAATAAAATTCGTGCTCAGAATCTTGCTCCAAAAAAGAATTACATAACTACAGAAATTTATCTAAATTAATCAGATTTTAAATATACAGTATGCCGGCGAGGTACTGGGCGCGTACTGGATTCTCTTTGCAAGAAATTCCTTTACTATATTATGATTGTAGATTTTCACATTAATAGTAATAGTTTCGCTGAACTGATACTGTCATCAGCTTCTTCAGAAATTATCTACGACCCGACAACGTCCAGAAAACATACAATCCCTTTACCACAAAAAAATGAAATCTAATACCGTCATTGGAACATTTTCTTATTTCTATTTTAATAAATACAATCAATTTTACTTTCTATAACATCCTCCAAAACGTTGTCTCACATACGGTGTATCACTTGCACAACTATTACGTCATATAGAACCATAATTTACATTTAATAGCACCAAACGGCTGCCAAAACGAACTCACCGCAATTGGCGATTATAAAAGCGACCAACTTTGTTTTTAGATAATACAAAAGCTTCGATTACATAAAAGAGATCATTTTTACAATAGCAGCTGTTATCTAAATCCCATATATAAATATTTAATTTATCAATTTATTGAAATTATAAAATATATGTTCGATAAGAGCATCAATTACTCAAACAGCATCGTGAATGTTCTAAAACGATGTCTTGTTTCGTCCAAAGAGGAATTTTAGATTGGAGCTGATCCCAGATTCCTTCTGATCCATTTTGAATCGTAACAACTGTCAAATTTCAAATTTCCCGCAATTATTTTTAGTAACTTAAACGTTAAAGCATGAAATTAGCTTCAATTATGTATTACACTAATAGATATTTTAATATCATTATGTTGAAGTTACTAAAAATAATTGCGGGAAATTTGAATTTTGCTTTGTGTGTGATTTTAAAGAATTAAAGAGACTTCATATCGAAGCTTTTCGGGAGTACTTCTCGTGCGAATTCCATGGGAATAGAAAGCAATTTTTCGAGGTTTTAAAACGAGGGAAATATCAAGATGTCCCAACCAAATCTGTGCCTAATGAAATTCGTTATGGGGCTTTATGACTTTTGCAAATTTACAAGTTCATTTTCAATATCTTGTTCCTACCTTATTTTATTTGGTTCCAAAATTGTTCGGGCATTAATTACACTACAATACAACTTCTTATTTTCTATCCGAAAAGGGGAAATTGTGTTGAGAGGAGATAAAACCATTAACACTATGATTACCAACACACAACTACCAAAATTTGACTTAGACACAAAAAATAAGAAGCTAAACGATTACTGAATCAGGTGATAAGAAAATTGTAATGATTCTATTGTTCCTGTGGCTTTAATTTTATCGTGGATTTGCAATTCAGATGTATGCATAACTTTCGGCGTTTTTTGCTCTGATTCATTCTTATTTTCCTTTTCGAGTCTCGTAACCCTTATACGGTATTCCTTCGTAGTGGAGTTTTGGATCAACACAAATAAATATCCAAAATGTTCAAGGATCATAATTTACGAATTGCATACAATACAAATAATTCTTTAAATAATCTTTTAGGAAATGCCAAAGATAAAATTGAGGTACATCAGAAATCAGGTATTTATGA
>JARFOC010065129.1:0-17194 GCA_031763485.1 Osmoderma eremita | reverse complement strand
TGTTTATGTAAATAGCTTATCTCTGTTACTACTACGTCTACGACCCTGCAGTCGAACATCTGGTACCCTTCTACACTATTAACGTTGAAAATATCCCAGTTCTCGATTTTAGGTCGGAAACATTTATGTGTACATCCACATAATAAAGTACATTCATAAGGCCAATGAAAATTCTTACTATATTAACAAAAACTGAAATGAATAGAGAATGTATGTGCATATGGTGCAATATAACTGACAGGAATATACTTGCTTTACCACCCGCCTTTAGAAGTTTACTACGGTGAGTGTCGGTTATGTTTAATGTCTGCTTTTCTTAGAAAGAAGATACGAATATTAAAATACCATTATTAAATGTGTAGATATTCTGAATTATTTCTAGTACCGTTTATAGGATTAAACAAAACTTACGCCGAATTATTCCGGTAGCATCCGTAAGTAAAACTAATTTAAACAATAGCACCCTTGAATTAAACAATATTGGAACACTGCTATGCTTTATTTGCATGAAAGATGTCAATTCTCTAAAATTTCTTTATTTTTCATCTCAAACGAAATCATTACCTTACCACAAAATCTCTATATAGATGTTTTGAAGTTAATTGCGGTCAGTGACAACATACGTCATTGATAAATTTAGTAGCTCAATATTTTGATATAGATAAATAAAAGTTGTCCACTCGCATTAGCAATAAGTTATAACTAGAAAGAGAAATTATAGACAGATTTCCAACTGAAAAATTGGTAATTGCTTCTTATTTTGCTTTAAACAGGGTTGTCATAAAATATTCTCTATCATTTTAGGAATAGGTACTACGGTTCTAGCAAGAGAGGAAGAATATATAATAAATTCTGTAATTTTAAAAGAAGGTTGTTGTCGGTAAACATATTGTCGACGTAACCACTAAAAAGAAGTGTTTAAAGGGATGTGGACTTGTAAGAAAGTTTGGTAAGTTCAAATGTAATTTTAAAGAGTATGTAGACAAAATTTTAAGTTAAATATTGTTTTTAGAACCTGAAGATGACGCCGAAACGTGCCTTAGGGCATTAAAGTTTGATAATTTAACTGCTGGGCAATTCAACAATACCTGGAAGGCTTGCAGCCGGTATCATCTAAACGATTTAAAAAGTTTAGGAAGTACTGCCATAATGGATAAATGGCCTTTCTATAAATGTCCGACAGGTTATCGAGCAGGATGGGCCTTTAGACAGTCTTCTTTATGTTTATCATAATATTTTCTTTTACGTGCAGATTCATATGGATTTTTGTGTTCTCTTTGATAATGCGAATAGGCTACTAAATAATTGGAACCAGTAGTTCAACAAACTACTTCAATTTTTAAATAATGAAAACCACGTAAAGACAAGAATATTAAAGCTTTGTTAAAACATATAAAGACCAATACCGATACTATTTCTGAAAATAAATATATTAATATTTTGAAACAAATTACAAAATGATCACAAAGTACAATAATTATAATGTATTTACTTTTGTGTCGTATTGCAGATACCTCCCAAGAAAATACAGGAAATGAAACAATTATTTAAGGAAATGTTGTCTCTTATTTACAGTAAGTGTTTATCCTGAAACTACAAAATAGTTGCTAAAACTAGTTTTCAACAAAGAACTTTTTTTTATTTTTATTTGTTTGTATACACGGTTATCTGAAGACAGTTCTTTAATAATTTTTCCTAACCGCATTGTGTAACAGACAGTATAATAGTACACATTCATAAAAATTCAAGTCGTGAAAAATATGAAGTGTATTAAACGTGATAAGGTAACGAACAGTTTATTATTAATTCATTCTGAATATAAAAATATAAGGTTGTTTACTGACTTTTAATTATAAGATTATAAAAAAGCCAGGTTTCTAAATTCAAATTAATTCCACCAAACGGGCCTACAAGTATTAAACGAAATTGACAATATAGTCCACAGCTGGGAACTCGGAGCACTATAACGCACAATTACCCTTAAAGTTTAAAGTTTTAACACCTACCTTTAACAACAACACAGGTACACGTGAACGTAAATATCACATACATATGTATCCATTCCATCCAAGCGAAAAATGAATCACGAAAAAATTGATTACAAAAATCGTAATAAACTATACCGAAGTAATCATATATACATAACTAAAAGTATTTCTATTATAAACAGTTCAAACACAGCACTACCACGAACCACTGAAAGGAAGCAACTGCCTATTGAAAACTAATGCGAGATGGCCTTGCGAGGGGATTATGCGCCAAAACGCAAAAAATATTCTCCAGTTTTTATGCACATTAAATTCGAACTGCATGCCCGACGACGTTTTCAACACAAACGATACGAAGGCATAATTGTGTGAAAAAACAAAGTGCAATTTATTTTGAAGGAATTATTATTTTGAAAATTATAAATACACCTTTACATCAAAATTTAAATATAAAAGAAGTCGGATCCACTTCACGTTCTTCTTCTAACACGCTTTTCACATTGTTCACATCCAGTTTTCTAGAGTATTTTGCATATTGATTATTGATTTCCCTGCATTCCAAGATGTTTACAACGCGTGCTAGATTAAGTCTACTTACATTTGTAGTTTTTTGAAAAGCTATGGGAAATGAGTTTTTGCCACAATAAACAACATATATTACAAAGTTTACGTAAAACTTTACAATATCCGAATATATTTATCCGGAAAAATTTAATAGCATATTGGGCAGTTTTTTTTATTTCACTTTATCGGACCAGATATTTATAATGAAGGAACTTTAAGCGAACGTTATGAACAAAATTTAAGTCTGCACATGCTCTTCATTGATTGTAAACAAGCATATGACTCCATAAAGAGGTGTATGTTATTCAGGGTCTTGAAGAAGCTAAGTGTGCCCGGCAATTTAAGTACGCTTGTGGCAAGGTCATTAGATAACACATATAACAGAGTCTTGTTAGAGGAGGAGGTGTCAAGGAAATTTGCTGTTAGGCAGGGTCTTAGACAGGGAGACCCATTGTCGGCGACATTGTTCAACCTAGTGCTGGAGATGATTTTGAGGGAATGTGAAATAGGAACAGGAGGTTTAGTATATAACAACAAATGTCAATGTATGGCTTACGCTGACGATGTCGTGCTGATGGCAAGAACGAGAAAAGAGCTTGTGAGAGTTTTTCTGCTGTTGGAAGAAAAATCGAAGGAATATGGGCTATGCATAAACCAGGATAAGACAAAATATATGGTAATGAGAGATAACAAAGTGGGAGAAGAGACATTTTTGAACATCAAGAGCAGAAACAGTACAACATATGCATTTGAGAAGGTTGAAAAAGTGATGTATCTAGGGATTATATTGACAAGTAGAGGAGATGAGGAGCACGAAATAGAACAGAGAATAGCCGAGAGAAGCAGAGCCGCAGGAATGCTTGCTGGAATCCTTCGATCTAAAACCATACTTAGAGCCGCTAAATGTAGAATTTATCAAACTGTGATACGACCAACAGCCACGTATGCGTGTGAAACGTGGATTATGAACAAGCGAGAGGAGAACAGTCTTAGAGTATGGGAGAGAAAGATCTTAAGGAAATTTTTTGGTTGAATTAGGGTGGAGCAGGAATGGAAAAGGCGGACTAACACGGAAATAGCGGAATTATATAACAGACCATCGATAATCCAGATAGTAAAAGCGGAAAGGGCCAGATGGTTGGGTCATATGGCAAGAATGGCAAGTCATAGATGGCCGAAGAGAGCTCTAATGGGGGGGGGAGAAGGTACGAGGAAAAGAAAAGGACGACCTAGAAAAAAATGGCTACAGATGGTTAAGGATGATTTGAGGACGGTTGGAGTGGAGACATGGCAACGGGATGCACAGGATAGAGGGAATTGGAGGAGGATAGTGAAGAAAATTGAAGCCAAGGGCCACAAGGCCTGTAGAGCTGATGTATATATATATATATATTATCGCCCTAGTACATTCTAACAATTCAATTTATAATTTAGCAGGACATCCAAAATCAAAATGATATACTGGATGTTCCATTAAAAAGGACTAGCTGTGCGTCTAAGAAATGAATCACTGTGTTTATGCTAAACTAGCTAATTGAGATTTGCAGCGCAGATCACTGAAGCCTAAAGCTTCTATCAGAATCTCCTTTTTTGTAAATAGTATGAAAAGATACTCATTGCAATTTGTAGTGCAAATGGGCGAAACAAAACCTAAATATTCTAATAACCCAGCCTGATCCTAAAAATTTTATAGCATATTTGTGACCTGCGCGAGAACGATGTTTCTCACGAGTTTAACACTAGGTGTTTTATACTTTACCCTCATATTAACTTTATTTTTATTTAGGGTTATTTTCCTTTATTATGTATTTACAATACACAAGGTTCTTCCACTTTCGTACTATCTTTCTAATATGAATAACCATATACAGGCTGATTCATTTTCGACCCTCACCATGGGGATCTCGCTTATTATTGGAGATAGAGGGTAGGTTTAATGACGTTCGAGTTAAAAAAAAACAAAAAAAACATTTTTTTCTTTTACCTCTTGCACTTTTATTCGGCGTTGCAGAGAAGAACTATAAACACATTCTCACGGTCACTTTTGATCTTCTATCTAATAGTGTACTCGAAATTTTTATATGACGTTTCGATTCCTTCCGGCCATCATCAACTTTCTTATTTCTTACCGGCGCTATATTGGATTTTGACACCGTCAAAAAGAGTTTTTTTTTTCTGATTTCAACCATGTATAACATGTTGACAAAAAGTTTTGATATTATGATTTTATTGATCAAGAATACATTTTAATATTAAATAAGGTAGCCACGAAATTTAAAACTGTCAAACGTTTCATTTATCCTTCATTAGTAATAGAAAAATGTCGTACACCAACGAAAAGAAACGAGAAGTCTTAACTATTCTGTATTCATCGAGCCGAAATACAACAATAAAGAGTACAAGATATTTACAATTGTTTCCAGAACGACAACACGTCGTACCATTTCTCCAGATCTTGTTTCATACTTGGTCAAGAATGGATCGTTTACCAAACCATGTATTATTTATGTTAAGAATTTGAATGAAAATCGACGGAATATTTTACAAATAGTAAAGTAAAAGCGTTGTTTTGCAATATTATGCAAATATTGTATTTTCTAGATGAATAATAAGCGGCGTCAGAATTAAATTTACTTCAGACTAGAGTATGGAGAACTTTACATCGAGACAGGTTTAAATCACACAAGATTCATGTTGCCCCCAATTTAGTACCTGGTGGTAATTTAACACGACTGGGGTACTGCAACTGGTTAGTGGGAAGATCGTTCGTTTTTAAAATAGCTACAATTATGACAATTATGGAACGATGTACAAATTAATATAATCTGAGGTTTTTTTGATTAAAAATATACCAACCCATTTTTAACAAAACCAGTATCACTCGCATTACATGTAATATATGTAATATTAATATTCTACTTCCTTTTCCAGATGCATTTTCTACTACGGTTGTTACCCTCTCAATAAGAGCTTGTCTTTACGCAAAAATTGTTATGTCTTTCAATGCGTTTTATTTGGTGTGGCTTGCGTTAACACACGTTTCATCATAATATATTTTTCTATCCTCTGCACGAAACTTCCGAATGTTTTTTTTATGTAGCAATGTCCCCATAAAACAATATGTTGCCATTCCATTAATATAGTAATAATAATAATAATAATATTGTTTATTGCCCAAGAGGCCAAAGCCCAATAACAGGACAAGAAAAATAACTAAAACTAAAAGCATGAGCACTCGTTAAAAGTATAAATTTAATCTAAATTAATATATGTCATAATATAGACAAAAGTGCTGGCAACTAATTTTTTTTAACATTAATATCTCTCTTATTATTTGACTTTGTTAAGATATTTTTACGATAATGACTTTATTTTAGGATGTTTAATCAAGCTTTGAAAATAAAATCACAAGACCATAAATATTGTTTCTACAGCGTTTCTCCCAGTTAAAACCCAACTTCTTTAAGATTTTCCACAGCGCTACGAGTTGGAGACTTTCAATTAATAATCCTTGTGCATCTGGTAATTTAAAAGTTTTGTTATTTGCAGCTACATATTATATTATTATCGGCTACCATTATATAGGACGTCGGATTATTTTTAGATAGCTTTTAGCGAGTTTCAGAAGTTCAACTTTTAAGTATGAGATATCGCAGGCAATTCCTTTTGAAACAAGCCAATTCATTGAAATATTCTTTTTTCATGCAGTCGCTAGCATTTTTTCAGCCTTGGCGGAATGCTATGATACATTATCCATTACAATAACACAATTTGGTTCTAAATGGGGTAGAACATCTCTCATCTATTCTATAAATACTTCACCATTCATTTCCTCGTGGTAATCGGAAGTTTTGTTCGATTGAAAATATAGCAACCCCACTTTCAACAAAACCATTGTCACTCCCAATATGTAGTATTATAATTCTACTTCCTTTTCTGCAATATGTTAAACAACTAATATAACGAGAAGCACAAGAAACAACCAAATGCTGTTTATAGCTGGAGGAAATTCCACCTAAAGCCCAGTATCAGCAAGTGTAAGGTCATGCCATTTTCTCGTAACTTCGTGCCCTACACTTTCGATTACTCTATTGGCGATGAAAATCTGCTGAGATGTGATAGCGTGCGGGTTCTTGGTGTTCTATTTGATAGTAAATTGACTTAATTTACATATCTATGATATTGTCGCGAACGCAATGAAAACATTAGGTTTTTTAGCTCGCAACACCCACGATTTTTGTGGTAGTGGTGCAATTATTGCATTTTATAACAGCTCAATTCGTTCCAAACGAGAATATTGCGTGGCAGTGTGGCGTCCTTCTTACAAGAAATATGTTAATCTCATTGAGGGCGTACAAAAGAAGTTTTTAAAGAACTTATATTATCGTACACAGCGCAAAAAACCAACAAAATTGAGTGAGTAAATTTGTCTACTTGGAAGTTAATATTGACGAAAATTCGCGTAAAGAGCAAGAAATCCAGGCAAGAATTGCAAAAGGAAACCGGAAATACGGAAGCTTGAAGGGTCTCATGAAATAATAATAATAGAATATATTTGGCCCAACAGAGAAACTCCAAAAGGGCGTTATAAAACAAAAACAAAACAACAATACACGAAATAGTAATGAAAATGATTTAAGTTAATGCATGCGTATCTGCTGCCGTGGAAAGTAAAAATAAATTTAAATTTAGCACAGTTCCGACATGAAGACGTCCCTGTAGATTGTGTTGGCATTTCTCGACGAGTGAGCGATGGGAGCACGGAGCAAAATATTTGTTCGGCCAGTGGGAAGACTAATAGTTTGGCATATTCTTGAAGTCAGCCGTGGTACCACAAAACAAATTTTTCCAAGAAGATGCGGGCAATCAATTCTATTGCTTATCAAACAGGCCACATGTTTTACATCTTCTTTATTGTAAAGATTCAAAACCATGCCGTTCTGGTAGATGTTCGTAATCTATACCACGGTAAGGGTAAACTCCATCCACTTAGAGGGATAAGTATTTTAAGAATTTACGTTGGACTCTCTCGATGACAGCATTATGGGAGGCATAAATCGGATACCATACCGATGATCCATATTCTAGTTTGGCTAACACGAAGAAGTAATATAAAGATTTAACAGCATCTAAGTTATTAAAATCCTGACGTATTATAAATCGGGATCTCATGGCTGATTGAGCTGCCTCAAAAATATGCTTAACAAAGTTAAGTTTGCTGTTCAACATAATTCCCAAGTCCTTCACAGTGTCACTGATGGAAAGCGACACCCCATCAATGAAATAGCTGGAGTTGATTCGGTTTATCCTCTTAGTGTAACTCATAAATCCGCATTTATCAATGTTCAGTTTCAACTTATTAACAGTGCACCAGTTATTAATAACATCCAAGTTTGATTGAATGAATTGAGGGTCAGCAATATTATCAATTCTATGAAAAATCTTCAGGTCGCACAGTGGTTCAGAACGCGAAAAACGCGATCGAATTTGTGTACTCTTTATTTTTAACAAATTTTATATTAAAAGTTAAGTAAGTTTATGGTTTTGGGTATGCTGAATCTGAAGTTATGCATAAAAACCCGTATTTGTCAAACCAACCCAAAAATACAACCCTTAAATGCGAAAAATTGATATCACTTAATACAAGTACGATGAATATCTTTTATACAAATTATACAGTTTAGCTTGCAAATTCGAAGTACTTGTTTGTCAAAAACACCCCTTAATGCATTGAATTTGACATGTTTAGTAGTTTGTACTTGGTTAACAAAAAAGCAATCCTCAAAAAATCCCCAAATTATATAATAATTAATCAGAATCCGAAAAATATTCAGATGATATATTCAGTGCAATATCATCTTCCCCAATAACATTTACTAACTAAAATATCCGAATCAAATTGCCGTTTTCTAGAACCAGTTAAATGTTGTAAACTTAAATATGGATCAGAACTTAATATTAATCGACAAAACAAGTTCTCATTTATATGCTCCCTTGATGATTTTCTCGTAAAATGTGTGCGAAATTTTTTCACATCTTTGCTTTTTGCTACCTGTGCTTCTTCTGACAATTTACCAATGGATAAAATTGCGTTATTAATGACCGAAGCCCCATGAAGCAAAATTTTATGTACTGAAATAGGCATATAATACCAATTGTACAATTCAACGTATTTTTGTGCGGTATCTAAACAATATTTTCGAAAATTATTTACATTAATGTCAAGACCACTATTTATTGTTTTTAAAATTACTCCAAATTTATGAATTAAATCGTCATTGATTCCAGTTATTTCAGATGACAATTTAGGGTTTGCAAAAAATCGTCTAGCTGTTGCCATTATTTGCTGTACCAAATCCTGGTTTAGGAATATCAACAATAAGTCCCATTTTTTCGCGAAAAGAGTTTTTAATAGTTAGTTTCCTAGTTTCTAGTTTGGGTTTGTCCGCTTGTGTAACTTTCCACGTTTTTATATATAATCTATAGGCTATGTGTAACAAGCACTCGAAAAATCTTATGTACGCATGTAAGACAGATAAGCCAATCTGAAATGTTTCTTGTTGTTCAGGAATATTTTGTATCTACTCCAAATTGTTCATTTTTGATACATCTCATCTCAGAGGAATCAGCAAGAGCATTACATATTTTTCCATCAACCATAGTTAATTCTAGCAAAAAAATTATTGTGCATTTATCAGACACAAAAGGTTCTAATAAATAGATATATATAATTTTTCATTTTTAGCGATTTCTTCAGTTTCACGTACCAATTGCATTCTTAAAGGTCTGCAAAATTTAACAGAAGATGGTCGAGGATTTTGCCATATTACATGATTTTCATTGTCAATTAACCTCAATGGCACTAAAGAAGTCATAAATATGCTGTCATCTTTTACACCTTCACTTTCAAATTTTTGTTTATATGTGGAAAACCCAGAACTACTATCAAAGCCCTACTTGCAAATGAAGGTTAAGTTTGCATTTTCAGATTCCACCACTTTTAAAAGACTTTCACAAGTTTTATTTATATAAAATATAAAATAGGACACGGTGGCTTAAAATAGTAAAAATAAAAAATACCCTTACCACCTCGACATGTGTCAAGTATAAACCGATACATTGCTCGTTTTTTACTTTCAGTCGATTTATCATCATTCTTCATAGCGACTTTGTGTAATACCAATCGACTTATTTTCTTCGCAGCCATTAAGTTACAACTGTTCAAAAAAACTATTGCAACAAAAACACAGTCTTTTACAACCACTCTAACGTCAGAAATTTCGAAAATAGCGCACAAAATAACCTACATATAGTTTGGACTCAAAGTTGAGTTTCAACTGATCGGGTACCAAGTGGGGTTTTCTTTTATATGTTCTGAATAGGCGAATATTGGCAGCTAATTTTCTTGAATTTACAAAGCCAAATAGCTAGTTTAAGCATAAACGAGGTAATTGCCGTATAGGGTTGTGTAGAACTAAACTTAATCCTCTACTTAAAGCAAATTTTTATAATCCGATTACCTGTAACAAACAATTAATTTTCTTGTACCAGGTAAACATTATCCAATAATAAGTAATGCGACTTAATAATACACTTAGCAATGTGTAACAATATTATAATGACATCAATAAATAAGCGCATTTGCTTGTGGTACAGTCTTTTTAATTACACCCTGATTTCTATACGCTGCAACGTCTCAATTTTACTGAACTTTGAAAGCACATATAGAAAAACTTATGTAAATACGATGCATATTATTAACATCATCAAATAGAGCAACAATTCAAGATTAAATTACTGCAATTTTAACTTTGTACGAAGAAGTTGAAAATATGATTTTTGATCGCGTTTTTCGCGTTGTGAACCACTGTGGGTCGTCTGCATAGGCAACCACAGGGCAGTCAATTGAAATAATGTGGACCGACGTTGGAGCCCTGTGGGACACCAGAGCTAGTCAAGATTTACCTTGATTGATAGTCATTGTAATAAATGAAGTTCAACCAGTGATCCAAGTAAGAATGGAAGAACATGAGAAACGACCGACTAAGACCAAATCGGGATAATTTCCGCAGTAGCATAGAGTGATCGATAGTATCAAAAGATCGCTTGAAATCTGTATACACCACATCAACCTGACTACCTGCATTCAGCGCCTCCGCTATCTCCTGTGTAATAGGGCACAGGTTACTCATCGTATACCGCTTAGCAATGAAATAAGAGGTTGACAGTTATACGATAGCAGAGTGCAGATGATTCAAAAACTTTCGCAAACGTTGAAATAATGGCGATTGGCCTGTAGTTGTTAATCGAAATATGTATCAAAGAAAACAAAAAGAGCGAATATATAAATCAGTCATGAGACCTACCGCCACAATGCCTGTGAGAGTGGGTCCTGAATAAGGTGGAAGAGAAGCAGATAAAAATATGGGAGAGAAAAATGCTGAGTGCTATATATGGAGGAATAAGAATCGAGGAAGTATGGAGAAGGCGCACAAATCTAGAAGTAGAGCAAGCATATGAAAGCCCCAATATCGTAGCTAATAGCGTAATACGATGTCTGGGGCGTGTAGAAGGGTTAAGCAGAATTAGCCCTTACTAGAAAGCCACTAGGGAAAAGGAGAAAAGGGAAACCAAGAGGGATATGGTTAAATAAAATGGATGAAGATCTACAAAAAAAAGGAAAATAGGAAATTGGAAAGAGATGGTGGGGAACAGACGGGAATGGAGAAATGTAGTCCGTAGAGAACTTTTTGAAACTTCTTAATATTAGTACCTTATTAGCTCTATGCCTTGATGGCCTGTAGTGCAAATTATTATTATTATTATATTATCGTACACAACAAAACGTATTTAGGTCATATTTACTGTTATTGCACTTTATGCAACATGTTTAATTACCAGTCCCTTGAATGCAGAGGGTTCTCATTGCAAAATTATTTTGTTTACAAATTGATACGCTGACATTTTAATGATAGATTTTGATATTCCTCAACCAAAATTGCCACCAGCTAGGACACATTGTTATTCAGCTTCACAAATCCCATCAATGTGCTCCAGGGTAAACATAACTTGTAAAAAAATAGATATCTTTAAATGTCTTCCCTATTTAAAAAAAATATTTAGCTGTTTTAAATAAGTAGTACAATTTTGTCATTTTATTTTACCACCATTTATGATTACTATTTAGTTATAGTTCGATTACTTTGTATGGCGTTTAATTTACAGTGTATACCTAATAAGTACCTAGATTAAGTTGTATTTTGTAACGCAGCATATTGACTATTGTTTATGTTTTGTTTTATCAGTACATATTATGTTTTATTTTCACTGTAAAAATTAAAATTATCGTGTAATCTGCTATTGGATAGTAAATAAAAAATTAAATAAACAAAATTACGTCAAAAATACATTTACAATCTTAATACTCGACCAATCCACATAAGTTATAACCTCAAACCGCTACAACACTCGTTTCAACTTCATCACATCATTTCCGGTAATTAATAGACGTTGGTACTTACAAAACCAAATACTAACTCCGCCACCACGCACACACACACTCAAAGAGTGATCAAAACCCTAACTGGAAAGTCGTGGTTTCAATAATCCATTTGCGGTCTACTAACTGTATACTTTACGCGCCGAAATCTATCGATTTACACGCGTGGAATTTGTCCCGGCAACGCCAGAGAGAATTTTATGCCACCAGAACCACTGTAGAGTATCGGAACAATGGAAATTTTAGCACCAAATAGTACGTTCTATTGGTGTACACACGGAAAAGTAGAAATTCAAAAAATCCGTATACTGTAGGACCCCGTATCAACGGGTGTTTGGTTCGCCATCTATCGCGGATAGTAGCCAACGGGTATGTATATGAAATATGAAGCAAAATTAAAACAGAAAAGAACGTACTATATAATACACTGCTCAACAGGATCTAAAAGGCATACGTTTTTAGGAGATCTTTGAGGCAGTTTCACGAAATAAACTTTCAACGTGTTCTGTGATTAAATTGGCCATTATAAAATTCGGCTGATTTCAGGCCAGATGTCATTATCATACTTTATGTTGCATTATTCATTTCTTAAGTGTTACGTAAATTGCTGTGCTAACATATTTTGCTTACATTTGTCAGTTTGTATTGATGGAAATACATGGAAAAGATAAAAGATAGAAAACAGGTTTCTATTAACTAACTGATATATTGACATATATGAGTTGAATAATAACATGTAACTTAGATACAAAGAACAATTGCTAGTCATTATTTCTAAATCCAACACTCCCACTAGACATAAGGTTCATATTTAAACAGTGTTTCTTATGTTCTTCTTTCGGCATTCCTTTTGTGAAAATTCTTTAATGTCTTTGGCGGTGACAAATTTTGCAAATATACTGCTGTATTGACAGCTTCTGGCCAAAACTCTTTTGATAGCGTCAATTAATAAGCATCTAGCATTTTCTACAATCGTGCGATTCATACGCTCTACTGTGCCATTCTGTATTCGGTGTTGTCGTGACCCCCGAGTTCTCTATAGCCACAACCATTGGTTTATAGCTTTCTGGTAGACCTGCCAAATGGAATGTTCCAATCCACTCCTCGCTCACTTCAAATATTATGTCGTTAAGTATTTGTGCTGTTGACAAAATTGTTGAAACATATTCCTCTATTGAGGCACAATCTTCCAACTTGGTTGTAATCATCTTTATCATTAATGAAACCTTCCTGGTCAGTCCTGAGTCTTGAAAAGCATTTCTTAACTTCCCATACTTCCCATACTCCCATACTTCCTTTGCAGTTTTTGCCTGACGTATGTGAATAAAGTTTGACGAATCCACACTCATTTTTGATTTCGTTTAATTTCTCTTCTTTGTTTTTCTTCCACCTTTGTGGTTTTATCTGTATCAGTAACACAACTCCAGAGATCTTCATACTCTAAGTGCACCTGCATTGCGAATGCCCAATTATTGTAATTTTCACGACCTTTCAATTTGTCCATTATAAAATTGTATTCGGAATTATATTTAAAACTAACAATTTAAACGAATACTTGCCTGCGCGCTTTTCTATTAACTGCTTTTATTGTGCTTTTCCTGGACCCATAACCTGATGGAAATAAGTATATGGAAAACATAAAAGATAAAAAAACACTTTTAATAACTAACTGATATATTGACATATATGACTTCTATATGCAACATGTATTCACGTTAGACACATGTCACAGTGCAATACTAACGCGTTAGTTTACAAAAAGTTGAATGTGAATTGTCCACATTTGACAAGCGATGAACTCTTAGATCATATATATTACATGGATGCAGCTATTATATATCCCAAGTGTGTTTCCAACATATCATAGACATTAAAAAATGGCCGCATTTCTGTCTAATATACGGTTATTGGTATCTTCTTATTCGCACCTAACCACGCGTGTGCCACGGCATGAGACACGCGCGAAATTTGAATTAAATTTGACATACATCTGAGATAATACTAGCTCTGATGCATAACCTACTTTTTTAATGTCAACACGTTTACGTGCGAGTTGAAATAATGGATTCCCGTGACAAATTAATGTTGAACTTGTTAAATATAAACAATAATAATAATATAATCACTAAATTATTAATTCCATATCAGTTATTAATAGCAATTATGTTTTAGATTACCCCAATACGTCAAACAAAAGATTGGTAAATGCAGAGCCAGGTTCTACTTGTTCGAAGGAAAGTGTGGACTTGCATGCACACATTACAGAAGCTGAAGCGATAAATCATAGCAGTGCGGGTTTAGATTTAAGCACAGATCACATCATAGCCGTTCCAGATTTTCTCAGATCTTCTTTGCAAGAAGAAAAGTATATGAACAAATAATCATGGGTATCATTAGGTTCCAGGATATTCAGAACAACACGGACAACCTTTCGAATTGGATAACCAAACTGAATCACTGCCACCAACCAATAAAAGAAACAGTAACGGTGATACTAGGTTAAGTAGAAAAGAACGCAGTAAAAAATGAAACAGACACAGAATACGGAGCACTCCAAAGCAAAAAGTATACAAGCAAGGGGATCAAAGGCGATTATTGCCACTCGAAGCTCGTAGTAATTAAAAGTAAATTTCCAGATGATAATATATTTTTAATGAATTTTGAATTTTTAACAGACAGGTGCAGTATGTTGGTGATTTGCTGGTGATTAAAGACAAGAAAAAAATTCCCATTTATAAAAATAATAGCGGTAGAGATAGGCATGTTTTGGTTAATTAAAATCTTCAAGTGAATGGACGTTATACTAAAGTTGATATTAAAGATTCCGGTGCCAATGTAATCAACGTAACATTGACCAACGCCTCACGAAATTACTGGCATGTTCATAATAATGATCATTCTGTAAAAAGACACATTCATATTCTACAATACATGTATTTTATGAATTCACGGGAAACTCTACAAAGGTTTCTGCTCTATGCCAGAACACAACAACAACGGATAGCCTCTTTTTATAAACCAACAAAACATACGTCACCCTGTTCTGTATGCGTTAGAATGTTTGCCGTTGAATCTATACGGCGATTTCGGCGTGATATCGTGACCTGGGCGTCCTTTCCGTCAAATTCTATACACACCTCAAGGAATATAATACGGTTAGGGATCGGTACGAAAAAGTCGTTTCTAGTCTACGTCTCGACTTCAAAAGCGAAAAACATCAAATGAAGCCCTTCTTCTGATAAGAAAGAAGTCTTTTTTCTATTTGAGGTTGTCGTAAGTGTGGGAGTTATACGTAAGTATTACTTTGGAAAAGGTGAGCGAGTCGGTGTGAGAGGCGTCCCAGAAGAAGATTTTTAAAAATGGGCAGAAAGAAAAAATGTACGTATTGAGACATGCAAATGCAATAATAGATAACACTATTGTACTCGTTGTTGATATATAGATATCATGAAAATAGGGTTATCACAGTCTTTTCTTGTCAACGCCATCTTTTGACCGTCTTTGAAAATACTAAAACTAACGTGACAATAGCTTCGTTCCAACCGTACATCGTACGATCGCACGCATGCGTAAGCCTTCCAACAGCTTTACTAACCGCACATTCAACGACCAAAGTAGCGTTACAACAATACTTTGCACGGTACATACGAGCTGTGTAAATTAAGTAATGAGACTGATATTTTTCAATATTTTATTTGAAATAATTACAATTGAACGTTGTCTCCCTCAAAACAACTTCCCTTGGGAAGCCACATAGCGCTGGAGACGGTTCTTCCATTCCTCATAGCAGTGCTGGAACCCGGACATTGGAATCGCCTTTAGCTGGTCGGTTACAGCCGTTCGAGTGTACCAAAATAATGTCCCTTCAGATGAATTTTCAACTTTGGGAAGAGGAGGTCACAAGAAGTCAAGTCAGATAAATAAGGAGGTTGAGAAGCGTCAGAAATATTTTTACTAGCCAAAAAACCGTTTATGGAAATTGCTGTGTGACAAGGCGCATTACCATTTTTGATGTTTAGTCTGACACCCATTACCCTTTTTCGGAGTCTTTTGAGAATCTCTCGGTAAAAATGTTGATTAGCTGTCTGACCTTGAGGCACGAACTATTTGTGACCGATTTCCTGACTATCATAGAAACAAATCAGCAATCTCTTGATTTTTGATTTGCTCATTCTTGCTTTCTTGGGCTTTGGAGAGCCTGAAGTGTGCCATTCCATGCTCTGGGGTTTTGTGATGGCACGTTCCAAAAACTTTTCATTATTTTCAATCGATTCCAAAAAGTCAAGGCACCTGTTCCCCGATCATTCTGACCGTCAGTCGACGGTCTGAACACACAAGATCGCGGATTTTGTCGAGATTGCCATCGGTTCTTGCAGTTGAAGGCCTTCCGCATCTCCCATCGAGTCTCTTCCTTCTAAAAATGCCTTAAACCACCGAAAAATCTGGGCTTTTGACAAAGCAGTGTCTCCGTAGGCCTGCTGAAGTTTCTGTTGCGGAAGAAATTTCACCAGATTTGACATTACCATGCATTTGTGGAATGTGAAGTTGTGTTTAGTTGTTGGTATGATTTTAACATTATCGCTGTCAAAAGTCTGCTGTTTCTTTGCGAAAACTATAGAATGCAAATTCCTAACAAAAGATGTGAGATCGGCAGCATAGAACCTTCTAAGGTTAGGTGAGAAATTCCGTTGGCGGAAGAATTAAAAAATATGTAGTTTTAGGGATAAGAATTTCCAATGACGCATATAATCATTTCATCGATTCGCCATACCTATTACTGTCAAGCTGTATTGCCCTTTTAAATCCATAAAATGCTTGGAAACTAAGAATTCATGGATAACCGGTGAAGTTAAGAGACATGAGTAAGAAAAAATTGTTTTGGTTAAAGTTGTAACGTGTCGTTACTTTGAAAACACGACATTGTTTATAGTAAATATTTTTAGTTGAATTATTGAAATTAATTTTGGGTATTTTGTCGTGTTTTCAATGTTCAATACTGTACATCTATGCTGTGTTCTATTTTTAAATACATACTTCTGTATATTCCCTTTTTTTACGGACGTGCACTTGATCATATGTTTGGTTTGTCACACGCGCTGGCGCCGCGTTATGTTCTCCGCGCAAGCCCGGCTCCCACCATAGG
>JARFOC010065118.1:0-17195 GCA_031763485.1 Osmoderma eremita | reverse complement strand
GAGCTCTAGCCGACAACTGAAATAACAAGAGATGCTATCTAGGAATGGGAAATGCAGGTCTTAACACGTCAAGACATCTTATTAACCAGTGTTATCGTATGACTATAGAAAGTTTTAGCAGTTGCACACATTTATGCAACTGCTACGCTATGTACATATGCAGAGTATTGTTAAATATTGTGTACTGCTTTCAAAAATTGCTGTGGAAAATGACACAATTTCTTTGGTGTGGTTTACAATTATTTTGACAAGAAAAATTAAAAAAATAACTGGATAGTATATTAAAAGAAATGAATAAAATTAATTATTATAAAAATAAAACAAAATTGATAAATGGGGCCCTCCCCCGATGATATTTGAATTATTTGTTTAAATATTTTTAAGACTTAAATTTTCAAGGGGTCCTTCTCCGAGTACTTTTATTATTTGCTTCACACACTTTTAAGAATTCTACATTTTCAAGGGGACCCCCTTTTTAATATATTCTTTTATTTATTTCAAACATTTATAAGGCTTTTAATTTTTCAAGGGAATTCCCTTTTTATTTTTCGTTAAATTTAATTCAATAGCTGTATGTAAGGGGTCTCCTTTCTTCATTTTTCTGTGATTTAATTTAATTTTCCTCACCATGTACATATTTTATTTTATATTTGTCAAAAAAATACTGTGGAAAATTACACAATTTCTTTGGTGTGGTTACACAATTTTTTGTCATGGAAAAGAGAAAAAATAATTAGAAAATATTGAATTAAAGAATTAAAAAATTATGATAAAAATAAGAAAACCAACAAATAACAGGACTCTCCTCCAGTGATATTTGTATTTTTTTGAACATTTTTAAGTCTTTAACAATTTCCAAGGGAACCTCATCCAATTATATTTTTATTTCTTTCAAACATTTTTAAGAATGTTACATTTTCAAGGGGGGACCTTTTTAATATATTTTCAAATTTTTTTGAAGGGTCTTAATTTTTTTAAATTTAATTCTATAACTTCATTTTTTAAGGGGCGTTCCCATTTTGCATTTTGTTTAATTTTATTTTATTTTGCCCGCCCAGTACATATCTGATTTTACTTTATTTTATTTGATATCTGTCCACCCCGTATCTGTATAATTTATTTTATATCCTTTTGTTCAGCCTGTATATCCTTTATTTTGTTTTATTTTTTAATAACACTCCCTATATATATATATATTCCATGTAATTTCATTTTACCTATCCTGTATATATTTGACCTTATTCTATTTTTTTCTTACACGCCCTGTATATATTACACCTTAGTATAGTGAAATTCGCTAACGAATTAAATTTTAACCTCAAACGATCCATTCCCAAACGAACGAATCAAATTTTGTCATTTGTGTCAAAGAAAAAGCAGAAATGAACGGTAAGTGTTGTCAGCTCGATATGGTAGGTATGAAAAAAAACGCATTTTCACAACCAAAAAAATGACAATCATTCCCCCAATGACATATGTATTCCATAACAGTTGGTACCTACTACTTGTGACTCAGAGTCTAAATAAACTTCACAAATTCTAAAGTTGGTATCCTTATTTTGTTCTATCTTTCAAAATTACATCAAAATTATTAGACGCCGTCAAAATTTGAACTGTTTATTGCTTATACATTTTTTTCTTTCCTTCCGTTATTTCTTCATTTTAGAAATTTACGTCGCAATTACAGAGATCTCGTTTCTGGCAAATACCTCTTCGAAATGGTCCGAAAATATAGCATATGCGAAATCAAGAAACACGACAACGAAAAGAGCGCCTGGTTACTCATCAGTGACGAAGTATTCGATGTTACCGGATACTTAGAATCGCACCCGGGAGGTAAAGACATCTTACTGGAGTTTATCGGGACGGACGCCACCAAACCCTTCGAGGAAGTCTGTCACTCTAAAGACGCCCGGGAATTGATGCAAGAGTTTAAGATTGGCGAGTTGATAGACGCCGAGAGGAATCCGAAAAAAGAATAAAAGAAATTCCGAATAATATCGTGGTGGTAGTTTTAATGTATTGGTGCTGTGTTCAGAAATGTCAAATGAGTTTGACATTAGTGCATCGTATTTGTTATGGTTTCGAGAAGTTATAGGGTCAATAAAATTATTGTTCAGAAGCAATAAAATTCGTAATTATAGATTTTTTGGGATTACGAGCAGATAAAAATTAATTTCTTTATACCGTTGTTAGTTTTAAACTCATTTCTCACTTTTTTATATACTAAAAAAACAGGATCCCATTCAAAAAATCGTTTTGGAATCCCTTTGGCGGCTAAGTAATTAGTCTTTAGTAAGTAAACCTTATTTATTCTTAAACGGTAAGTGATTCTCATCATAAAGTACTTCATCACAACAACGCCAACCCTCCTTACTACAGTCAACACAATGTTTGTCTTTTGATAAAATCGTCGGTCTCAAAGAAACATCAAACGACCGAACAAACAAAAGAGATTTCGACATTTGCACGAACAGGATTCGTCTTAGCGATACAACGCTTTACGTTTTTACCTTTGTGAGTAAGTTTTATTGCCCCAATTAAACAATCAACTTGAACTCCACGATAGTCAGCGAAGCAAAAAGCCGCTTGTTGTAATGTTTTCATAGGTGTAAATTAATAAAATGTTTGCTTTTAGTTGCTGTCTCTATTTATTTCGGATGGTTTCTAGGTTAATTAATACTAAAGTATAAGGTACATATGTTTGCTTTTATCGGCATCATAAAATAAGTAAGTATTTTTGCGGCAGTACTTACCTACTACTCAATGTTTGTTTGCACAAGTTTGCTATTAGGAAGTACATCTATATGTTTCTTTGAATAATATCAACGTTTGTAAAGATGACAAGTCATTCGTACTAAAGCCGCTTACTGTACTGACTTTTTTTTATATGCATTCAGAATGATAACTTTATTTACAAAACACGGACAAGAGTCTTTCTTTGTTTTAAGTTTCCACTTCGAGATTTGAAACGGTGTAATTGTCAACATGAAAATTATATAATATTCAACATTCATCAACGCGTTTGTTTTAGAAGGGTTGCAATAAAAAGTGTCAAAGTATTCAGAGCAGACCAGTTGGCATTATAAAATGAGCTGAACAAATCAACCAGAAAACCAGCACCAGTCATTATTTGTAATTGCAATTTCTCGGACGGGGCTTCTGTGCAATGTCATATTATTGCATAAAATATTCCACAGCACTAATGCCTTGAAGCATCCTCGAACGCTTTTGCGACTCGTTAAGGATTCAAATAGATGCTTTTTGCGCGATTGTAAAGTAAACCGAGACAGATGATGTATAATAATCCGTTCTGCCTATCCTTGCCTCTTATAAGCACAATAATTCGTACGGCCTCTGTTTTTATATCTGTTTCTCGTACAGATGTAATTTAAACATTTTTATTCGTCTTGTGTTGGGCTCTAATTAGTATTAATTACATGCATTGGCGGTTCTGGACGCGAAATGCTGGCATGCTTTGTCATAAATCATGGTTTAAATCGAGTACATATGATCAGGAAATCATCTATAATTCAGATGTATGATGGTGTAATTGAAGTACCACATCTGGTCGTAAGTTCATTTGCGTGTATGTTTTGCTGGATTTCTTTTCGGTACATTTTTTATTTGTGAAATTAATGACACTACAATATTCAGAACGTATATTTTGCGCTTTGATATTGGGATAAATCATTTTTTGCTGTGATTTTGACTAAACATGTAGTAAATTCTATCACAGATACACATCTTCCCCTTGATATTGTGGCGTAAGCGTAAATAGTTCTTGGAAAAGAGTTTGTTTACGTCAACGCATAAAAAAACGCGCCCAAACAGTCGGAAAGTATCGCAAACTGTTTAGGCGAATTTAAAAACGGTCCATTTGCGCGTCCATGATTTCTATCAAATGTAACTTTATAGAAAATAGTGATTCTCATAAGTACCGTACAAGAGGCGCTTCTATAGCTATGTTATACCAAGGAAAGTCTTGATTTTTTCGAAAAAAAACAACATAATAATATTAGATTATTTGGGACAAGATTGAAGGGTAATGCAGAAGATTGAGAAAAGAGTTGTTATTTAATAAACGGGTGTCTTTGTTTTCCAATCTAACTGTTTAGTATTGCTTCGAATGCCGTTCGAACGATTCTCTTGAAGAAAAATTTAACCGAATCTAATTACTCCCACACCATGGGATGTGCTTTTGGACGGAGGTTCCAACGGTGCTAAGCTAATTAAAATATATTTTTCCGTTCTCGATTTTCTGTGGTTGCCTTAAAAATTGCCCCCAGAGTATTGTATCCAGCAAGAATCGTCTCTTGACGAAGAATCAAGACCAATCCTGCAGTTCTAACTGTCCTCGAGTTAAAAAAAAACTTCCAGAATTATAGGCTAAAACATCTGATTTGACTTTTTTCTTTTCTTCCCATTTCCTTTAAAGACTACGCCATCGTGTTTGCAATCGCGTCTGTTTGCCCAAAAGGGAAAAAAGCCGAACAATAATCAAAAAGCAATATTACAAACTCGAAGTAAATGTGCCCGGATCTATGTATGTAGCTGGATTCGAACTTAATATTTCGCGACAGAGACTTGCTTCGCTTCCAACGTACACGCAGAAGATAGAACCCAAACCAGAACTATTCTGAAAGCGTGGAGCGGTGATAACAGAACGCCCGAGTTGTGCAAACACAAATGAAGGTCTTTACAGTCGCTGCGCTGCAAAATTGCGAATTGACAACTGCTGTCGGAAGTTTTGATGTTCAAACGCGATCGATCGATAGCTTTATTGGTGTTATTTGTAAGAGAGAAAGGGTCTAAACAGAGTCTACAGTGTGATGTCTGCTGATATATGGTGAAGGTAGGGAAGGGTGGGCCACAGAAAATATTGTTTGTAATTTTTACTTAAGGAGCAGCTTTGAGAAAGCATAAACTGAACACTGCGAATGAAACATTAACAATGTTGTAAAAAAAAATCCATTTGCGAATTTGAAAAACATAAAAAATAAGTATTAAAAGTTAACAAACTAAAAAGCACTGCAAATGTTTAATTGTGGCCCATCAATGGGCCGCTGCTACAATGGGTTGTCACATAATCAGATGTGCTGTGTGATCTAAAAACTATATTCATATATATTCAAATATAGGAAACGCAAAATGAGATTCATCATTCAAACTTTTCCTTAGGAAATTAATAACTACATCGTTTTTGATAACTTTCTCTGTAACAACTTCTCCTACATAAAATACTGCTGTTTTTGTTTTGAAATTAACTAGAACAAAATCATCAAGGGTTCTTTGTCTAGTGCCTCAAACCCAGGAGCCCTCTCTACATCCTCATCTGAATACTCCTCTGTAAGGCTTGAGGCTGAAACTTCATCTTCTTCAGACGAGGATAGGTCACTTATCAATGGTTTCTTTTTATGTGAAAATGAACTTTTCTTTAAGGAAATTCTGCGTTGCCTTTTGATTTCTTTTGCTTCAAAGAAACTTAACAAATTACATCAAACATACTCATCGTTCCTTTGAAATTGATTGCTTAGTTCTTAGCAAGTTGTTATTTGCTCGGTTTTCTAACAATAGATAGATAGATAGATAGACAGATATGTATTTATTCAGTTAATGTAATATTATATAGAAAGTATAACACAAGGACAGAGTATATAAACATCAGTAACAAATAAACATATACTAAATTATGGTACAGTTTAGGAATTCACCAATCTTTATTCAGCAAGTGTCTTTTCAGTCTCAGAGCGAACTGACTTTCTGGAAGGCACTTCATACTTTGAGGTAATTTATTGTAAATTTTTGTATCCCAGAAGTCACCATACTTCTGTGTTGTTTGTGTTCTGTGATACGGAACTTGTAAATCCGTTTTACTTCTGATATGATCATGGATATCACAGTTACGGCTAAAACGATTTCGGTTTTGTGGGCATAATTCGCGATAGTGAGAATATATGCCCCTGGCAAGATTAGTATTTGTGCGTTTATAAAGGCATCTTTGCATGAATCAGTTCTTTTCAGCTCGCACACAATTCTCACAGCGCGCTTTTCTAAGAGAAATTTGCGCTCAACTTCCGAAGCCATACCCCAAAGTTGAATGCCATAAGTCGCCACACTGTGGAAATTAGCAAAGTAAGCCACTTTTGTTGCTTGGTAAGCAGCGATTTTTTTTATTCGAAGTGAACTGTATATTGCACTAGTCTGTCTTATGCCATAAGTTGTCCTTGGGTAGATCTCTTGTTGTCAGAGAAGTATCATCTACATATAAAGTCTGGTGATACGTTAACTACTAATTCATTAACGTATATAATGAATAGCAAAGGGCCTAATATCGACCCCTGCCACACTCTAACTCCATCGTGGTGGATTTATTTGAATATCCACATATTGCTTTCTATTTGTTAAATACGATGATAATAAATTGTATGAGTTCCCACGGACACCATAATAATGTAATTTGTCCAGAAGGACTTCGTGTTTCACGCTATCAAAAGCTCGACTTACATCACAGCTTGCCAATCGGACGCATTCTTCACGATCTAATGCAGCAGTATCGTACTCATCACCTCGGTTAATCCTGTTGCCGTGGATTTTTTACTAATTCAAATATTTTTGAAAATGCCGGTGGTATGGATATGGGCCTATAATTTTCTGAATCATAAATATTTTCCTTTTTAAAGATTGGTAAGACCTTTGCGATCTTTAATTCGTCCGCAAACACTCCTTACATAAGACAGTTGTTTATGATCATTACTAGCGGGTTAGTTAGACTCGGAGCAATAGCTTTTAATAGCCTAGTGGAGAATCCATAGTTATCTAAAGTGTATTTGCTTTTGATCTTTCTAATCATTTCATTCGCTTCAACAGTGGTGACTGGTCCAAAGTAGCACGAATTACAGTATGACTTTTCCATTTTCATTAAAAATTCTTGAGGGTTTGCAGTTTGAGGGTCGGTAGTGCATCTGTTTGCCGAAATTTATGAAACATCGATTCATTGCATCCAGTGTTATTTAAGGATTACATTGATTTGTTTCTGATATCTCAATTTACTGACTATAATTAATTTTGATTTCATTTTCTACAGCAGTTTTGTGCATAGTTTTATATTTATATTCTTCATACATATGGGAGCCTTTATTTACTTTGGCGACAGTTGCCAAATCGTCTAAAGTATTTTCCATTTTGTTTATGGTTTCTGGTAATTTTTGTTGGACTTTTCTATTTGCAGTTATTTTTCTTGCAGGAAAAACATTCCTCGTGATGTTGAATTCTTTCAAGAAATACAATCCATATTTGCGCAGCCGGTTTGCTGATTAATAGATTTTGCCGCTGGTAAGTATTTAGTTTATTTATTACCTTTTGAGTATTGCGATTGTTAAATGATCTTATATACTTTATTTCTTTGTTTTCAGGAGAGGTGTCGTCATTGTTGTATACAAGAATTTGGGCTAGATGGTCTCCAAGATGTAGATTTAGTGTATTCATATTATATTCACTGACATTTATATTTGTGAATACATTGTCTATACAAGTTTCACTGGTGGGAGTTACTCTACTTAGTTGTAATGATGTTAGATTCAGATTCAATGATTGGAATAAATCCATGAAGTTATTTCCAATGCTTGTTTTATCTAGAAAATCAATATTGTAGTCACCAGCAATTAAACTGTGCGATGTAATACAAAAGATCAAACAGCGTATCCATAAAAACTGTAATATCTCAATTAGGTGATCTATATAATGTTACTGTTATTGTATTTGACTTAGCAAACCCAACAGCAGCATGCCATTTTTTGACGACAGTACTAATGCTTTCAATTGTGAACTACAATCATTCTTTCGCCGACATAATTAACGTGCAATAAAACAACCAAACCATACTAACGCTAATGTGACATTTAAGGCATTTTATTCTTTATTGAGTGGCCATTTTAACGTGGGCTCGCACCCGTGCAACCTACTCGATGTATTTTACGGCAGTTTTATTAATTTTATGACATCGTTTGCGCAAGGGAGTGCCACGCTAAAATTTCGACCCTCACACTTCCATTATCCCTCCGAACGTACACTCGTGACACCTACCATATTACACTGTCCTCCGATCTAAACGAGGGTAACTATAGCGCATCGCCTTTTTTTCTAAAGGGGATGCATTAGAGGGGTCGAAGAAATCTTCTTAAAAGCAAGCTCGATTCGCTGGCTCTAGTTGCTCGTTCGTTATGGGTTATGGAACGAAATATGACGGAATTACTTAATATTTTTAATAAAACGTAGGCGAAAATGTCAATTAATTTGTGATGAAAATGCAACAATTTGAGACCACTGTCAGTTATATAACTCTATCTGTTGCAAAGTTATGAAAAAAAATCTTGTATCTATATTCTGTTATTCTTAGAGTGAAGATCATAAGCGAACATATCGTTTAATTTTGGTCAGAGAAGTCTTAAAAAACACTTTGAAACCACATCCAGATTGATATCTCTATCCGTTCTAAAGTTATGAAAGAAGAATCGGTATATTTTAATATTTCTAAAGTGGATACCATGAGAAAACGTATTGTTCAATCTTACTCGAAGAAATATTAAAATGTTTGTCGTCTCAGGCTAAAGATTATGAGACCACGCCCAGTTTAATAGCTCTATCCGATTTAGATTCATGATAAAATGTCGTATATTTTATTATTTCCAGAGTGGAGAATATAAGCCATGAGCATATTAGTCGAAAGAGTATCTCAAAATCACAGAATTCTGCGCGAAGATCTGGAAAATTTTATTGAAGAGCTACCGCTCAATGAATTTAGGAATGCTGTATCACGGAAGGATGCCGTTCTGAATAGGGGATATTTAACCAGAAGATTTGGCGATTCTTGGATTGGGACATATGGCCCCATTCCTTGGCCGGCACGTTCGTCAGACATGTTTCCAATGGTAAAAAAAAAAATAAAAAGATTCCCTTACCACCTCGATGAGTGAAGAACTCCTGGATACGTATTTCGGCAACTAAGTTGCCATCCTCAGCAGAATCTACGAAATACGTATCCAGGAGTTCTTCACTTATCGAGGTGGTAAGGGAATTTTTTTATTTTTTACTATTGTAAGCCACCGTATCCTTTTTTGTATTTTATATTTTTCCAATGGACACCTTTCTTTGGGGATATCTTCAAAATCAAGCTTATGCAACGCCTCCAGAAGATGAGATTCAGTTAAGAAATAAAATTACTGTAGCTTAACAGAGAATTCCTGCCGAAATGTCATCCAATGGGGTTACGCAAAGATGGTGCAAATGTTTAGCACAAAATGGAGCACAATTTTAGCATAGGAGATAATAATACACATTTTTTACCTTTCTTTTTCCTTCCATTTTGTTTTCTTTAGCTTATAAATAAATTTTGAATAACGCTTGGTGCTCATCATTTGTTTTCAATGCTAGTGGTATTTTTGCACACGACTAAATAATTGTTTTGTTACCTTTTTTGACTGCGCCATCTTCTTTCAGTAGTAAAAAGTTAAAAATAGTTTTTAATACTTTAATTAAATGATAATTTCAAACGACATAACAATAAAAATTCTATACTTGCTTTTATACCTAAAATAATTGTGTAAATACTGCGTACATTTTTTTGTGATGTTAATCAATTGACGCGGAGTTTATATACAAGGAGAGGTGTTGTGGAGTGGCTGTTTTGTCAGATGGGGCTATCGCATTCACAATAGAAGATCTACCCCAGCCACCACGGTCGGTGGCCCTAGCAGAATAACAGCGGGCCAAATCGTAGAGAGCGAGCGGTTGGAGTAGAAACGATTTCGCCAAGTACCACAGCCGCAACAGAGAGATGCCTGCGTCAAATTCGACCAAATTTCCCAAACAGCAACAGCAGCGCCACGGGAAACCTCGGCTGGCGTGTGAAAGAAGATACACTAGACTACGAGTAGTACCTTATGGAGCAAAGGGTGGCCCGAGTTGAAGCGGCCTCGTATATTAGGCGGGGGTTACTCGGTTTTTTCTCTAACAAAAGATACGTTGTGTAATCGTAAAGATCATCGATTACTCTCTATGCCGTTGTGTATGTGAGAATATGAAAGTTGTTCGTTCCGTCGACTCGCTGCTTTTGGGAGTTTTCGGTAGATGATGGCTTTTTCTTTTATAATGTATTGGGTAAGGGGTGGGGAAAGATATAATGGAGGAACGATGATGCGACGGAATTTTTGACGGTGAAAGAATGCCGATACCGCCTTATTCACGTATGTAGTTTCTAAGGCAACCCATATCCATACATATGCGTGTATCAAATATTCGTGTATAGTTTTAGATTAGAACTTATAATGAGAAATTGTTGACGAAATGCATCAAAACGAAAACAAATTCGTATTTATTGAATGGATGGGATTAGATTATATTCTAGTAGATTGCGTTTTCTCAAGTGTTTGTTAATTAATTATTGAATTTGCAAAGAAGTTATAGATCAGTCACAAATGCTGGAACAGTAATTGCTTAGTGTTTCACATTGAACAATTTCGGCAAATGTACAACAGCGATTTCCAACCTGAAAGATGTGAAAAAAAATCTATCCATTGAGTTCAAAGCTAATAACCAACAATATATTCCCAATAAAATGTTACAAATTCGTGAAAGAATTGCAAGGACTGTGGGCTGGTATCACTAATACACAGTAAGGGGAAAATCCACACCGTACAAATTAATTTAATAAAATTCGGAACATATGTTTCAAGAGCACGTCGGCTCCCATTCTCAACCAATTCCCGAATTCGGGAATTTCGGGAATTTATTAGTGAAAATGTTACAAAAAAACCAATTGTTTCACCACACAGCACGCAGTGGCTTGGTCAGACAAAAAAAACCTAATTATACAAAACAAATTGGTCAATTGTGTCAATATGAATATAAAATTAAAATGTATTTGCAATACCAATAGTATTACAATAAACATATACGCCGTCACAATGAAGTAAACAGATAAGTATTCAATATTACAATCCTAATGTATTTCAAAGGAAACTAATGATAAATTATATGATAATCCAACCTTACATACTCTTGGATGTAATGCAAAACTATTGTTACAAAGCATAAGAAAAGATTTTGTTTCTGTAACATAAGCTTAAGGAAACCGAAGCTATAATTGACAATTTAGTTACAGATTCAAAATTAATTATTTCTGGTACAATTGTTGGTATCTTAGATAGATGTTGATAATGTAGTCAGGCCGAGGTATAACTGATGCATCGAAGTTCAGAAAATCAAGGGGACTCCCCTTGACTTTGTTGACATCGATACCTTTAATTAGAGCAAGTTTTCCATAATTTCACTGTTTGTTCCGGAGTAAGGTGTTACTTACGGAAGCATACTAATTAGAATTATATATTTATTGACGTCTCTTGCATATACATCTCTCTTCCTTGATCAATTACATTCTACTACTTTTGTTATATATATATATATGTATATATTTTCCCTTTTCCCTCCACACATGATTCTCAGAATCCTGACTTCTGGCAGGTCCAAACAACAACTACAAACGTACTACCGCGCGCGGCAGCGGGCACAAAGTACTTAAATGTAGCATATACCTTATGCCAGTACGACTACTGGTCATATGTGAAAAGACGCATATACAGTATGAGGTCGCGAATATAATACAAAGATAAAATAGGTTGTATAATACACAACACTCACTGTGCTCCAATTCGCACAATAATGAACAACTGCCTTAATACGACTTATATAGCGAGTGAGAGGAGCTTCTGTATTGCCGGTAAGTAAGGCACCTTTATCAAAATTTGAATTTTGAAGTGACAGTTATTTTTAATAATAATCCATAATCAAATCTGCTAGAAAGTACGTGAATATGACATTTTTCTTCTTGGGTACGCAAGTATGAAAATGTTTAATTAATAAAAATAAAATGCGGCGACTCTCCACTATTGTTTATCTTATGAAAATTAGTAAATTTTGTAAGTTATATTTGTAGTTATAGATAAAGACAAATAGGTGTATACTAGAAAACCGCACCGTTTACCAAAACGGTAGATCCTTGAGTTGATTATCAACATTCCAAACCAACCCAAAGGATACGCCTTAAAATTGTTTTTTGCAATAGGAAGTTGATTAATTTCGAAGTTCTACATTTCACCGGGAGAGGGCGCTGTGGGACTGTGTCGCTATGAAAATTTACAAACCTATAGGTTTCCAGAGCTGAACAAATTCCCGACTCTCCAAATAACTAGAACTGCAGTACCTATATATAAGGGGAAATTAACAAATTAGCGCCCTACTTACAATCAGCCACCTCACATGACGTGCGTACTCACGTCAAAAATAATATATTATCTCTCCTCATCGGGAGTTGTGAAATATCCGTAAACAATTTTATGGCGTTGCTGCATGTTTTAACCGTTTCGACTGAACTGTTAAAAATTTGAATGACGTGAAACAAAAGACAATTATACGAAACGATGGATGTCGCAATATCCGTGAATGGAATATACGTGTGCACATTAAATATATCACCCACACATTCTAATTGTTTAGTCAATGACGTGTTAGTATTTGTTTGTGATTTTCATGATGCGTTTGAATTGAATATAATTTCTGTGATTGTTATTTAAATAAGTATAAAAACAAGGTCTACGAAAGGCAATGACGAATATGTTCAATAAAAAAAAAAAACCTTGCTTGGAAGTTACTGCAATTTTAACGCGAATCGACCGTCCATACCTCACCCTACGACTGCGACAGCAGACGTTCAAATTGCCGGCAATATTTTACGGGCTTGGAAACGCCACTTCCGTCTGGCATTCGTCTTTTGTTTGTCGTCCTTCTTTATGCGCACATTTTTCTTCTAATAGTGCCGAAACGAGACAACACTCGTTCTATGTTTTTGGGTCCTATGTATATACATACATACATAAATAGACTTTTTTTGTCGTTGGCGCTAAATACGAGATTTACCACAAAGACGCGTGGGTAACCGTTATGATGTACACATCCGAAAGTGTAGACAACATAATGGAATGAATATGTAACCAAGAGCGAATGTAATTTCCGTGGGATCTAAAAAAAAAGCGAGTTGATGTTTGTTGGCAGTTATTCGAGTTAGTTCTTTTGATATTTAAATGGGCACTAGACATTTATGTTGTTGATGTAAGCGGGGATATAAAGTTAATGTCGCTAACACAAAAGAACAATATTGTTTTCATAAATATTGAATATCAATGGAAATTTATGCAGTTCTTATATATACTAAGCAGGAACAGTTCAAAGTTTAAGACGGTGTAATAAATAATTAATGGAAAAAACGAAACAGTTCATGTCCCTAACCTCAAATTGACATACAGGTGTCCCAAATAGAGCTACCACGGATATCTTTTTTATTATTGAACATAGAGATTTGTTTAAATTATCAAAGTTGTTGGTTTTAGTGCTGATTCAGATTCCGTTGAGAATTGTTTTAAATTCTGAACAGCTCCGAAATTATATGAAAAAAAAAAGAAAATTGCCGTTTTCTTTAAAGTAAAATATCTTCGAAAATAAAATAAAATTTCATATGAAACTTAGTTGATTTGCAAACACTTATAACTGCTGTCAAAATAAAATTCAAGATGGCAGTTTCGAAGATATCGGTAGCAACTTTCTTATTTTAAATGCACGCCATATTGGATTTTTAAACAGTTAAGTAGGATTTTTTTTCCCTCTTTTTAAAAAATGTATCACAACCTATATCCAAATAAAAAAAATAATAAAAAAGATACCCATGCCAACATACTTCATGACACCTGTATACTTACTGCATATAAAATAAATGATAATTTATGAACATTTGTCGTGCAATAGTAAAGAATGTACAAAAAAACATTGTATTTTTGTTCAATTATGCATATAAATTGTATAATTATGAAACAGGAATGGTCCTAAAGTAAACCCTTGATACACCTTTTAATATGAATTTATTATACAAAACTGAAGAATTAACGATTCATTCAGTAGAGGTTAATAATAAATATACATGTATAAGGAACCACAATAGTGCTAAGATAGTATCTTGAAATGATGTTTAACAAAAATTTATAAACATTTATTGTAAAATAATAAGGAATTAACAAAAAAAATATTGTAGTTTGTAAATTCTTTTAAGAGAGATTGGTAATACAGCGATATAAGAAATTAAAATGGTCCTAAAGAATTACCATGAACACTTTTTAGCACTAAAATATATTATTTAACATTTATTGTGCAATAATTAATAATTGTATATATTAGTTATTATTAAATAAATAGATAAGAAACCACAATGGTCCTAAGGTAGTCCTCCGCAACACTTCTTAAGACTCATTTATCAACATCTCTTGTAAAACAATGAATAATTAACAAAGAAACGTATTAAATTCACTTAATAGAGGATACTAATGAAGAGATATAAGAAACCACAGTGGTCCTAAAGCACTACCTTGATACACTTCTCGGCATTAATATAAATTATTTAACATTTATTGCACAATAATAAAGAATAAAACAAAGAAAACATTGTATATATTGGTTAATATTAAATAGATAGATAAGAAACCGCAGTGGTCTTAAGGTAGTCCTTAGCAACACTTCTTAAGACTTTATAAACATTTGTTGTACAATAATAAATAATTAACAAAAAACGTATTAAATTCCCTTAATAGAGATTAGTAATGGGGAGATATAAGAAACAATAGTGGTCCTAAAGTAGCACCTTGCGACTATTTTTGTAATAGTATATTATTTAATATTTATTGCACAATAATGAAGAATAACATAGAAAAAAAACTGTATGTATTTGTGCTGTATTACGTAAGCTCATTTAATAGAGATTAATATTAAATAAACACACTGTTCGGATACTCCTCCCGCACAATGAATTCGGGACGACACGTGTTTCGGGAATCCACGTATTCCCGAAATTAATTGATACTTTGTGCGGCAGGGGTAATCCGAACAGTGTGTTTATTGTGTCCTTGCAATCTTTGCCGAATATTAAATTAGATAAAAGAAAACGCCTAAAATGGTACATTGAATCATATGGAGAAAATACACAAAATTAATATATAAACTGCACAAACAATATTCATATTTGAGAAATTCCGTTTAGAAATTCTTAAGAACTTCAGATTGCTTTAGGAAATTCAGTTTTTAGAGGCAAAACTAAAAATAATAATTTGCACTAATTTTGCTTACAATTTATTAAATAATAGCAAATTTGGGCAGCGGTATGGATTAGTTTAAGAATCAATTAATTAATTAAATTAAGAAAATTTTTAAATTTCTATAAGCATCTATTTTATCTAAGTTTTCTAAGAGTTGTCGCTTAGTTTTCAAGTCTAAGTCTTACTTGCATATTTCATCAGTTTTCAATATTTACTAATTAAGATTAGGTAATTTTTTTATTCGAGCAGGGGATGACGGGGATTGGACGAAGATTGAAAAAATAGAAATTTAACACATACTAAATCTTTGGGAATTCTAAGATATAAGATGAGGAAGATAAAATTTTCCTATAAACTTTTGGGGGATAAAATGGTATTTTGTATTTGGTAAAAAAATCGCAGAAAAAAACGAAGCTTTTTGGACCTTCAAAAAAGCATTTTGATTCGGTATTTCAACTTCCAAAAGTATTCTTTGTCACTCACTATAATTATTGGAAAAGGACCTATCATCTTTAATGTTAAAAATAATAATTCAATCCATTAATTTTCGCACATCAAAAACGAAATGACACTCGAACCATAACTTTGGCGAGGTATCCCGTGTTTTTATGTTTACATGGCATTAGATTCTTTCAATTCTTTTACAGTTTATGAGCGTACCTGTTCGTATAGGTTCCCAAGATAGGAAACACTAGGGCGTATTAGCGGCGAAGTATTGAAAATCCTACGACCAGACGCCTAGCTACCTGCTACTAACTAAAAGTTTATCCCCTTTTAACAGTTTCGTCAATGGCAAATGAGTCGTATCAGCTAAATCGTTGAAAACCCGGATACAAAAGCCCCTCTACGATAATATTTCCAAAAGGACGTTTTGATACGGATGAGCGGCAAGGATTGTTGACAACACCCCAGCTATACAATCGGCATGTCGTTATTAGTGAAGAGACTAAAGAGTTTAGTAGCATTTGCGTAGGGAATTGATAACAGGATTATGAAGCATGTAGTAAAGTGTTCGGTTTATGATTCACGTGAAGTGCTACTAAGAAAATAGGTTGTAAATCTCAAAAATAAACATGCTTAAACGGTTAGTTATTCCACACCGTTATTAACTACATGATTGAAAAGTAAGCTTCTTAGGAACCGAAAGACATTTTGATGAATATAAAGCAGAAATCGATTGAACATTGAAAATCTAAAATCTATTACACTGGTTTACTTAAATTTTTCATTATGGAATATGGACTCATCCAAAATAACATACCATCAACGATTTTCTTTCACAGAAATATGTATGACTGAGTTCGTCAGATGTTTTATGTCATAAATACATGGTATACTTTCTTAATAGGAAATGAATTTAAAAGATTTCAGCCTCTTAAAGGTTTGGTTTTCGATTTTGAGATTTTCTGCATAATTTTTTGCTTCAGATACTTTCATCCAGTTGGATGCCAGAAATCTCTTAGATTAGTTTACTCAAAGAATTCAATTTCGACTGTGGTTTTGTACAATTATTTTTTAGAAATAGACACATAATGAAGCAGATGTCTCTCCACTTCATTTAGTGCGAACAAATATCTATGGGAATGTACGTCATAGCAACCGATATGCACGTATGCCCACATCGGGACGGGGGATTGCTTTGTGAGTGGCAACCGCGCATTCGAGTCTCACTGACCAGGAGAGATATCCAGTGGCAGTGTATCATGCAGTCTATCGTAAAACTCCCGCCCCCCTGCCTCGAGATTTCTAGGGGTTACTGTCGCCAAAAATTCTCAACAGTTTTACTTGCAACTGTTCCAAGTTCACTATTGTTGCAAAACTGTAAAGATTTTGTTTGACTTAACCCCACGATAACGATCTTTTCCCAGTATCCGTGCATTCTATCCAGTATTATATACATTACATACTTCACATATGGCATCCCAATAAGCACCAAAGTAACTGAAACCGAGACTGGAACCTATTTGAAGTAGCTTAGACGTAATCGCGACTATAAATATTACT
>JARFOC010065097.1:0-17207 GCA_031763485.1 Osmoderma eremita | reverse complement strand
AACAGTAATAATAAAAAACAAAACAATGAACCAACAATTACAGTAAATGTTCAAATAACTGGCCATTTTGAATAATAGACAATCGCGCACGGTTTCCGGCATTTTGAACTGCCTTTTGTATGGTTCTTCTGGGAATTATATCGAAGGCAGTCTATCTCGAAGTTCTTCAATGTTTTGTGGGATATCATCGTTACAAATATTAATTTTAACAACCCCACTATTTCTAGTCCAATGGTTTGGAAACTCTTAATTCACAATTACCGCATTGTAAGCCGGTGCGCCGTCTTGTTGCCACCATAGATGCCGTGGTTTATCTAACGCAATATTGTTGTCTGAGAAGTTAGATACGTAAGTGTGAAGAAGGTTTAAGTATCTTTCCTCATTTAATGTTACTTCATACATAACTGGTCCTATGAGATGGTTTTCCAAAATGCCCATCAAAACAACGATGTTGAGGTCTCCTTGCTTTCTTTTCTCTGGGATTTTCTAATGTCCAATAGTGCTCCGTATTTCTGTTAAACATTTCAGAATTCGTAAATTTTGATTCATCTGATCGGAGGTCATTGTTTAAAAAATCTTCGCACTAACCAGTTGCAGTACCCCAGTCGTCGTAAATTATCCCCAGTTACTAAACTGTGGGTAACATGAATCTTGTGATTTAAACCTGCCTCGATGTAAAGTTCTCCATACTCGAGTCTGAGGTAAATTTAATTCTGGCGCCACTTCGCGTGGAGATATTGATGGATTATTTATCTAGAAAATACAATATTTACATAAATGTTGCAAAAGAACGCATTTACTTTACTATTTGTTAAATATTCCGTCGATTTTCATTCAAATTCTTAACATAAATAATACGTGGCTTGGTAAACGATCCATTCTTGACCAAGTGTCAAACAAGATCTAAAGAAATGGTACGACGTGTTGTCGTTCTGGATGCAATTGTAAATATCTTGTACTCCCTATTGTTAAGTATTCTAATAAAGAATACTTTACATATCTCGTTTCTTTTCGTTGGTGTACGACATTTTTCTATTACTAATGAACAATAATTGAAACGTTTGACAGTCTTAAATTTCATTGCTACTCTTGCTATTCTTGGTCAATAAAATCATAATATCAAAACTTTTTTCAACATGTTATACATGGTTGAAATCAGAGAAAAGCTCTCTTTGATGGTGTTAAAATCCAATGCGGCGCCGGTATAAAATAAGAAAGTTGATGATGGCCAGAAGGAATCCAAACGTCCTATAAAAATTTCGAGTACACCATTAGATAGAAGATAAAAAGTGACCCTGAGAATGTGTCTTTTGTTTTTCTCTACAAGGCCGAATAAAGGTGCTAGAGGTAAAAGAACAAAATGGGATTTCTTTTGTTTTTAAAAAAAATCTCGACGTCGTTTGTCAAAAGCTTATTTTTTCTTAGGATTCATAAACACAAAATTTAACAACTTTGGCAAATTTAAACCTATCCTCTATCTCCAATAATAAGCGAGATCCCCATGGTGAGGGTCGAAAATGAATCAGCCCTATAATCCCGTTTCTGTATGTTTACATTATACATACTGGTTTCATTTACCACAATCGGGGGTTCATTTTGAATCAAAATTCCATAGAATGAATTTTATAGTACATTTAAATAGCATACTTGAAATGGTCAATTTGCAAAATATAGATCAGGAAATATATTTTTTATGATTAGAAATTCATGTCATTGATTCCCTTTCGTGTCACCCTTGGTCGACTGATACGGATTAAGAGAGCCGCACATATTACGTCACAGTATTACTAAAGAGACAATGACAATCATTTAGAATCGGCTGATACGTACACTATATTTATAAATAAAGTAAATAAATAAAATGTAAACAAACTGGGAAATATTCTCGATATCACACATGGAACACGGAAATTTTTTTCGCCGCTGCTCATTCGAGTGTACATAAGTACTCAAGTGGTCGTTCGATTATTAAATATCAAGTATTCGATTATTGAAATTACTCGAATATGGCCCATCATTGATATTACATGTAAAGAACTAATACCCACTCTGAGATAAAAACATATGATTTATTTGATATAGTTTTAGAACGGTTAAGATGATATCATTGTATATAATCCAAACATTTTATTGTGTTTAAAATCTTATGTAAGCAAGGACCACGGCATTACGGTATCCATACAAAGATGGTGCAACCTTCGACGTTCTTTGTTGAAAGAGACCCTCAACTCTATATATACAAAATTTTTGCATTGGCGCTGTTGCGTGAAATATACAATAGGTACAATAATTCATAATTTGCATATATAATTAATTCTAGACAGCATTGAGTTTCTATGCGTTGGTTTGTTTCAGTGTAAATGATTAAAACGTTGAGAAATTATATAGAGAAATCTACTACTATACCGCAATGAATCCAATTCTAAAGTGTGAATTATTATATTCACGTTACACCTGAGAAGTAGTGTTCAATGGATTGTTTTCTTGAGTCATTGAATTATAAATCTATAAAATCATCAATTTTATCGTGGGGGATGAAGTGGACAATCGCATAGCTTTCTAATGTCTAATCTTATATACAGCGCTGGCAATTTCTAAACTTTAAAGCCGGCTTATAAGTAATGTATTTCATCAAGCAGCGATGTCATATCCCGGATCACGAATGATCGACGCAATCTCCCGAATGCAGTCGTGCTGCGCGGGTTGGGTGCATAGAATACTAGGAGTTGTCGTTGTAGCAGTTGTCTAAGTAGCTCGAAACAGTGGTGATTCCGCATACCATTTATGTTGACGTTACTCAAGCGTCTTTTACTTCGAGAGTTTTCTTTCTCGGAATTTATAAATTTAATTTACAACATTATTTTCTCTTTATTTACATTATTGCTTTCGAAATCCATTAAAATAAAATCATTATTTTGGGTGCTTTGACAAAATTTTATAATAGAATGATTTTCACTACCGCGGAAAGGCTCCAGATAATTAAAAGGTGTTACTCTGGTAGTACAGCAGAGGAAGCGGTCGGTCCTTTTATATTTTTGTTTATTTCGTTATAATAGTTTTTCATTCACTTCAATGTTGAATTTGTCCTTGTATTCTATTTACGATAATATTTCAGCTTCTATAGAAATGCCTTTTCTATATTGCTATTATTAAATTTTCATTTTGATGTTGCGCATTAAAAGCGTGTGCCCAATGCATTGCTGTCTCTAAATATAGTATTGTCCATTTTTGGTTTCCTTGTGCTACAATCTTGAAACGTTTTAAAACACTACCCAAAGATTAATCAAAAATGCAATCGCAATTTATTTGCGTAATATCTCGCATTTTTCAAGTTAATGATACGCCTTGCGTTTTCTTCGACAAGCACGCAGCCTCCATACAGCGCTTGTTGGATACTGGCCTCATGCACTAGCAGTTCATATATACATATGTATAAGTATAACGGTGTGGCAACTATGTCGATATTTTACATTGCCAGTGGAATTCAAGCTCTGTCGGTCGTGGCCAGCAGTGTATAACTCTAATTACTGTTACAAACATAAAACGGTTGCGTTTAGTTTTCTTTTAAACCGGCTCGTCAAATTTCTTCTAGATAAAAATAGATTCGATACCAAGTTGCAAAGTATTGTTGAAATAGCGGAATACAATGATTTCTTTCCTAATCTTATCTATAGATTATTAAATAACATTAAGTATCGGCAACTTACCAGAAATTCCACAACATTACAATCTCAAGACCCTCTTAATAAGAAATTTATCAAAATTCCATTAGGCGTAGGTACAAAAGTTTAAAGAATATTTCTATAACTCAAGATCACAACGTTTGCTTTACTTCTTTCAATACATTAAAGAAATTTCTAGTCAACGCATAAACCTGAAATTGAACAAAGATCTGGAATATATGAAATTACTTGTAACCACTGCCATAGAAATATATTGGGCAAACAGGAAGACCAATTAATGTTTGTTTCTAAGAACATTTCGCGCATTTGAGATACGAGATAAATCAAGCGTTGCCCAACATATTTTGGATACCTAAAGTTGTTAAAAATGTTTCGTCAGTTCGCGAATTAGACGCTTATGGAAGTACAGGTACTTATTCACGAAATATTCATTATTTGATGAGTTGACAAATCATTTTTTACCTGTCTATAGGGGATATTAGCGCTAATGACAAGGATCTGCTATAATTTTGACTTAATGGTCGGGTGATTAGCACTAATGACTTGTATATGCTTTCAATTCTAATTGTACTTTTATTTAAACATTGAGTGATCAAAACGAATGATATCATCCCGGAAGCCTGGGTAAGACTAGTGCTTATAAATACCTCTATTTCTAGTTTTACCTTAGTCTAGGGTTACTGTTGAGGATGGAAACCTCCTTGCTGAAATACATATACAGGGTCCGGCAAAAGTATGGAATAATGCCATTATTTATTTAAATACTGTTCTAATCTAAATTTTCTTCAAATAAAAGTTCTTTTAATTATATTTTTCTGTGTTTTGGTCGAGTTTTCATGGCGCTTTTTACGGTGTCATTGCTATGGCAACCATTTTTTCTTTTAAATAGTAACGTATGTTTTTTATGCTATTTTACAGGGTTACAGGGTACATCTTAAAATAAGATCACTAACGTAAAAATATCTGAATAAAGTTGCATAATAAGAGAGATATTATTGTTAAAAAAAATTTGTAGTTTTTATTTCTTTATTTTTAAGTGGTGATTAAGCATATTAATTTGAACAATTTTTATATGTCTTTCATGGAAATCAGTTCACACCAATTGTTCAAAGTCATCGCCGTGTTGTTGAACTCAAAGTTTCGCTCGACGTATCCATGAATTGGCATAATTTACTAGGCCTTGGTTTTGCCGTCGAACTGTCGCCGCAGCTGCCTCAACGCGCTTACGAAGATCATCTAAATCAATTGGTGTATACGATGGTCTTCATAACGCCCCATAAGTAGAAATCAAGGGGGTTAAGGTCGGTTGACCGAGGAGATCATGGTATAGGATCACCTCGACCAATCCACTTATTTTCAAACACATTATCTAAATGTTGGCGAACTAAATGATTAAAATTCGGCGGTGCGCCATCGTGAACAAACCACATTTGTCGGCGCACATTCAAAGGAACTTCTTCCAAAAGTTCCATCAAATGAAACATGCAAATACAAGAGCTAATCATATACATTCATTTGATTTGGCAACACAAATGGACCACTAAGTTGTCCGTTAACCAGTCCTGCCCAAACGTTTATCGAGAATCTATGCTGGAAGTGATTAAGACAAACAGCATGTGGATTTTCCACAGCCCAAATATGAGTATTAAGATAGTCATCTATGCCGTTACGTGTAAACGTTGCTTCATCAGTCGCCAGTACAATGGAAGAAAAATTTGGAATTTCTACATGTTTTTGTAGAAACCATCGGCAAAACTGTAAACGTAAAGGATGATCTTCAAGTTGTAAAGCGTGTACTTTTTGTACATGGAAAGGATACAATTGATTCTCGCACAGTGTTCGCCAGACAATTCGATTTGATACATTCACTTGGCGAGATATTTTTCGAATACTACTAGAAGGATCTTCCTCGACCAGATTTAAGACTTCTTCTTCGGCATCCAAAATTCGTTGGTGTCGGCCAGGACCACCATCTCGATCTTGACCTGTTCGCAGTACACCAGTTTCTCGTGCACGGATTATTAGAGCGCTGAATTTTTGTGGAATAGGTGTTGGCCTGTTAGGAAACCGCTCAGTGTACGATCTACGAGTCGATCGTACACTGAGCGGTTACCTAACAGGCCAACACCTATTCCACAAAAATTAGCATAGCAGCAGAATTCTGGCGTACTTCACCATAAATTAACAACATGTTAACGTATTCACTGTTGGTGTGATGGACCATTTTCATTTTCCTTATTAGGATTTATTCGGAAAAAATTACGTCAAACCAACAATGCAGTGACAACTAATGTAACAGCTTGACAGATGGGAAAAGTTACGGACATCAGTCTACTTAGCAAAAAAATCACTAATAACCGATCGTTTACATTTACTTTGCAGAAGTTGTTGATCAATCCTTTTAGCGTTAAAAACCTTTTTTATGGTGGTTAACCACCACTTAAAAAAAAAGAGAACTACAATTTTTTTTTACATTAATATCTCTCTTATTATGCAACTTTGTTAAGATATTTTTACGTTACTGATCTTATTTTAAGATGTTTAACCACTCCTTGAAAATAAAATCACAAGACCGTAAACATCCTGTATATTTATGCGGTGTGGAGTGTTTGTAAGTTTCTTTAAGCGTAAGTTTTAATAGACTTGCCCAATAAGCGTAAATTTTTTGACGCCAATAGGTTTGGCTCGTAACCTAATGTTTAAGTTTTTGTCAACTATAAGTTTTAACACCCAAAAAACTATTCTCTGAAATCTCATTTATAGTTTCGAATTTTATAGATTCCAGATAGTTGGAATAGTTTCATGAAGTCAATCAATATTTCTTGAATGGTTGATAATTATGAAAATTACTAATTTAAAATCGCATCGTTCTTTCTTTGTTCTGCAATTACGCGTTTTTATATCTTATGTTGATCTTGTTTCTGTTATTATTGACGATACATTATAATTAATATAAGTTTAAGGATCTACAAATAACATATAAGTGAATGCTTCACATTTCTTAGGAACCGTTTGCTTTTAGCAATTAATTTTTTTACGATACTGTTACTGAATAAAAACCTTTTTTAGATGTTACATAGATGGTAAACGTAATGAAAATGTCAAGGTTGATTTCAGTTAACTGTTGTTAGATAAACATTCCGGGATTATACTCATATTATCACTTTAAATATTCACCATTAAACTAGTACACATCATGTATTTACACAAGTAGATATAGCTACAGGCAAAATACCGTGTATCTTTGCTCTTATTTACTGGGTTTCTGAAAAAAAGAATACGTCTGGAGATACAAAGGTGATCGGGAATAGACACTTTAAATTTTGATGAATTTCAATAAGACTCGTTGTAATATACACATATAACATTCCCAACTATGATTTATTCCAAGCTATCAAAAAAAAAAGAACAAAATATTCTATTTCTGAGTAATTAGGAAACTAAACCCTATACCCTATACCAGCCATACTCAAACCTTTTTTGTAGGGGCCACAAACACGGGTTAGCTATGGTGTTGCCGGCTGCAAAATTTTTTTTTAAGTAATGATTTCTTAGGTTTTCGCGATTGTTACAACTTGATTTAACCAACTATGAACGGATTTATCGCATATATTTTAACATTTTTTATCATTTCCTGACGTTTCAAACAACTTTTAATTCAAATTATTTAGGTGTTCTTTGTGTATTTCATTTTAGAAAAAGACGATTCACACACATACGTAGATCCAAAGAATGTTAATAGAATTTGTGCACTTTTTTGGACGATTTTATGCTTTTGGGGAACCAAGCTCCAAAATTCCATTTATTCCCTTTTTTCTCTTTTCTCTTTAAACAGAGTTTATAGGTTGGTGTCGTTTTTAAAATCGATGAACAACTCTGAGTAATTACAATTTAAAACTGTAGCCAGCTCTGAGATTGTAGTTGTGTCTAATGTCATGGATTTTCTACAAGTAACAAACATTTGTTGTTTTTCTTAGATCTTGGAACCTTTTTTTAAATTCGTCCATCAGTGCAGTTATGTAATTTGAAATTGTAGAGCAGTTTTCTTCGGAGATGTCGATATGGTCCTCAGTAGCCTTTATCATAGTTGGAAAATTTTGTAGCCGTCTGTTTTGTATTTGTTCATGATAAATACTTAGCTTTTCTTCAAAAGCAATTACTTTATTTGCCATTTGTGAGACTATGCTATTTTCACCTTGTAAACTCCGATTGAGACTATTTAGTTTTTCTGTAATATCAGACAGAAAGGCTAAAAAAACACCACCATCCGTCATCTTGTAGGATACACTTTATTAATACTCTAAAAACAATATCATTTCATGGCGTAAAGAAAAAAACCTTTCCAAAACTTTTCCTCTACTAAGCCATCGCAGCGAAGTATGTAAAATAACGTCGTTATATTCAGTTTCCAGTTTTTCCAAAAGGCTTTTAAATTTTCTGCGATTCAATTCTTTTGCTCGCATATAATTAATAATATTGATAACAGGCTTCATCACAGCTTTTAATTTTCGATTTGCAGTACGAGCCGCCAAGTTTTCTTGGTGTATAATGCAATGAAATGTAATTAAATTTGTTAAACTATATTTTTGTTAAGCAACGTAATAAATCCATTTTCGGACCCAGTCATTGAAGGACAGCCATCCGTTCACACACACACACGATTTTTTGTATGTCAATTTTATTGTGCAAATAGTATCAAGGTAATCTTTGCCTCTGGTTTGACCTTTCATTGGAAGGAATTTCAAAAAGTCTTCAAAGATTAAATTGTATTCCGTATAATATCTAACAAATACTGAGCATTGGGATGTTACTGAAATGTCCGTGCTGGAATCGAAAGCCAAGCTAAAAAACTTACAGTTTCTTAGGTTATATACTACATTATCGCCAATACATTCGGAAATGTCTTCAATACGCCTCATACAGGTTGAATCAGAGAGCTGCAGATTTTTTTATATCAGATAGTATTTGTTTTTTGTTGCTGAATTTATCAACAAGTATATTGGCCGCACTAACAAAGCATTCTTTTACAATTTATGCATCGGTAAATGGTTTCATATGCTTACCAAGAATATGTTATCTAGTACATATTTACTCAGCGCGCTCAGTTTTTCTAAGGGGCGCGAAATTCAAAATGTTCGAAAATAAACATACACTAAGCGTGAACCGTTAGCTACTTTTCAACATAATCGCTGCCAATGTTAAGGCACTTATCCCAGCGAGGCACAAGCTTCTGTAAACCCTCTTCGTAAAGGGTGCGATCCAAATTTGTAAAATACTGCCGTACTTCCTCTTGGACTTCGTCGTCGTCTTCAAACCTTTTACCCGACAAATGAGCTTTCAACGGCCCAAACAAATAGAAAATCAGAAGGAGCCAGGTCTGGACTATGGGTTGTTGCTGGTTTTTTTCGTACACCTTCGGGATCATCGTTCAGAGCTGTGCGTCCATTTTTGAATGTTTACACCAAACGACTCACACCGTCTTCTCCGTAAGTCTACAGTATTTCTTTTATGAATTTCGGTAGGTGTAATAATTGTAGGGTTTATTTTTCCTTTGTTTAATTTAATAAGACTCGTTGTTTATTTTCCTAGTAAGAATTATTACTTTTCCGTTCTCCTGCATCGCATAGCAGCTACAAAATGAATATAAGAAACCGTACTTTTTACCGTAGTATGAGAGTACAGAAAAATTACGTTGTATTACGTAATTGAGCGGACATTCATGCGTACCCCGTTTATGATACACTGCGACTGGATATCTATGGTTGTCGGTGAGACTCGAATGCGCTGTTGCAATTCACAAAGCAATCTCCTGTTCGGATGTGGGCATACATGAATATGCAGCAGTATATTGGTTAATAATGTAGTTGTTTGAATCAAATAAAAAATCATTAAAAAGGGGAATGTTGCTGCAACAGCGAACGTAATTTGAGTAAATACTTCAAGGGTTCACTTTAACAGAAGTGTTTGAATTCGTCTAAAAATGATTGTTGTTGACTTAACAAATTCCTTTTTCGCAGTGTACTCGTCTTGAGCAGTGAAAGGAATAATAATGGACTAATATAATTGAAGAGAAAGTACAAATAATAAAACAGGGAATTCCGTAAAAGTTCAATTTCCAGGTAGGTCTATACCAAGTATTGAAACAAGCAAAATACGTCCAGAGCATTAGAAAGTAGGAAAAATTTTGTTAATTCAAAAAAATGAAATTATTAAATCTTACATTATATATTATGCCTTTTTTAATAATTATTATTTATTCCTTTACAAATTTAGGACAGTTGTAAAACAATGTAGCGTAGTTCTTGTTTTATATCTTCGTTTAGGAGTTATGGGTATTTTAGGTATAATGCTTCTAGTTAGAATTTTTATTTATTTCCACAAAATCAACTTAATTGTATCTTAATTTTTGCCAATATGTGTTAACTGCATTAGTATGTAGGAAGTACAAAATTATATTGTTAAGACTTCTCCCATCGATTCTAATGCTAGAATGAGTGAGAATGAGTAAGATCCAAGTAATCGTGTGTAATAGCAAGCGGGCACATATCATCACTATCATCTAAATCGGATAACCAGGACAATCCCTTTCATACTGCGTATACAGACTGCCCATTTGCTATCTCCGCATATGGGTAACTTTCTTAATATTGATAAAGAATCGGTTAAATGAACTAAGTTGCTCAGAAAATAGAGTAATGGTTGATGCTAGTGTCACATTTGTTATCCAGTGCAATGTTTGTAAGATATTCAAGCAAAATTGAAAACTTCCAAAAATTTCAACGTCAAATATGTACACAACCCCTAAAGATAAAATAAAGGCGAGAACTGTTTCTAGTATACTTTTCTATGTAGAATCTAATAATGTGATGTAAAAATCCATGGCACTCTTTATTTTGGAGATATAATACAAACTTGTATTTTTTTAAATGGATGTTATAGTTGGCCATGGTGTCATTTAAATGCTTATTTCTTTCTGATTTGTAGTGAAATAAACAATTATTATTTTTATTAATTTATAAGTAGGCCTCGACTAACAAACACGGCAAACACCTGTAGGTCTACACCTGTAGCTGTAAAAAATTAAAGGCTGAGTAAGTTAGATGAGTATCAAATAAGTTCTTTTGGTAGTTTTATTCAATAAATTCAGAGAATGTATAGCTACCAAGAAAAGAATGATATGCTTTTTTGTTATTATGCTAGCAATCGAAATAGCATTGAAGCTAGTGAAATGTATCACCAACGCTACATGGAAACGAGGCAGCCTGATAAGAGGTTATTTTCTAAGTTATATTACTTATTTGCGAATGTAACCGAAATTTGTCGATCAATGCATCTGCCGTTTAACGACTTTTCGTTATTCAGTAAACCAATGCAGTAGGTCGAATATATCACTGGTGGTGTATCTAGAATAATAATTATTAGCCTTATAGTCGTAAAATTTACGAAGAGTTTATGATGATGTAGGTATTTTTGTAAAACAAATATTACAGTATAGTATTCCCTGTAATTATTTTTGAAGCAAAATGGCGTCTGAGTGGGAAAGGCGACGTCCATTATTAGACGCAGAAATAGAAAGACTGTTGTATGAAGATGATGACGGTGAATTCAATGAAAATACTAGCGAAATCGATGATGGTGAAGAACAAGAACTAATGGAAGATACAAATAGTGATAGTGAAGATGATTGTTTACACAATGCGTTCGATAAAATCAGTGATAACGATAATGGAGCCAAAGACAAATTAGATTATTGCGTAAAAAACGGATGCATTTGCTACAATACGTGAAATATGGAACGAATTCATACAAAACTGCACAAACTCCTATAAACCTAGTTCGTATGTCACAATAGATGAGCAATTACTTGCTCATCAGAGGGCGCTGTTCATTTCGAATGTATATCCCAAATAAACCGGCGAAGTACGGCATAAAAATAGTGATGCTCTGTTGTGATACTACAACAAAGTATATGATAAAAGCTTCTCCATATGTAGGAAAATCAACAAATACAAATGGTCAACCATTGGCAGACTACTATGTGACAGAACTGACACGAAGTATTCATGGTAGTAATCGCAACATAACCATGGACAATTGGTTTACTTCGGTGCCATTGGCAGAAAAATTATTGAAAGATCCATATAAATTAACTCTCGTGGGCACATTGAGGAAGAATAAAAGGGAGATTCCACCCGAATTCCTAGATACAAGAAATCGTAAACCTAGCACATCAATGTTCTGTTTCGACCAAGAAAAAACTTGCGCTTCCTATGTGCCGAAGAGAAACAAAAATGTGATACTGCTATCCACCACCCACAATCAACCGGAAATATCAACGCGTAATTTGAAACCACAAATCATTGAATTTTATAATTCCACGAAAGCAGGAGTAGACACTTTTGACAAAATGTGTTCGAACATGAATTGCAGTCGAAAAACCAAAAGATGGTCGCTGTGTATCTTTTATGGCATGATAAATATAGCGACAATTAATTCGTATGTCATCTACAGTTGTAACAATCACAAACAAAACAATAAACCGCTATCTAGACGCGACTTTCTGATGAACTTGCATTCATCATTGGTGCGTCCATGGTTAGAACAACGTAAGACAATACCAACTTTATCGAAGTCTGTTCGGGAATCCGTTGCTACTGGTTTACAAAACAGTACGAATAGGGCATCAACTATACCTACCGAGAAAGGAAAACGCACAATATGCGCCTTTTGTCCATCTAAAATGAGAAGAATGACCACTAATCACTATGAATCCTGCATGCGTGCGTTCAGTGTTGTACAAAAAAATGTTCCGATTGTTGTAATTTAATGCTGAGTTGTTCATATATTTGCATTGTATGCATATTATATGTGTATTAAAAGTTACTCAATAAAAATTTGAAAAAACGTAAAAATTATTCCATTTTTAATTTAAGTCGTAAATCTTGTGTTAACGTTTTTTTTTAAATCAGGTTTGTGTTCTCGGGTTAAGAAACTGTACCAGCAACAGTTTTCACCTTTATTTTATCTTAAGGGGTTGTGAACATATTTGACGTTGAAGTTTTTGGAAGTTTTCAATTTTTTTTGAATGTCTTATAAACCTTGCATTTTGTGACACTAACACTAGCACTGACACTAGCATCCATTATAACTCTATTTTCTGGGCAACTTTGTCTGTTTCATCGATTTTGTATCTTTAATATTAAGAAAGTTACCCATATAATACGGAGATAGAAAATTGGCACCCCTATAGTTTATATAGCGTTTTATTCTTTAAGAAAAGAATCTTATATGTAGCATCAAGAAGCAAATCTACAAAACAACAAATCTGTTACAGCTACAGAGTTTCAAAACTGTGTCTTTCATAATAATGGTAGTGAAGAATACATCCATAAGGAAGAATATCATAATTTACTGCTTTTTTTAAGTTATTGAAATCTCCGTTGAATATACCTATTGATATACCTATATAAGTAGGTTTTTGCGGTTTTGTAAAATACGTGATAAATAGGCGTAATTAGGTAGCCTTATTTCTAGTGTAATGTTTATTGCTCAACCAATCTATTAGTAAACAATAAAACTTCCGATTTGTTTATGAGTAGTATCAATGACCTAATGCAATCACCAGTTCCACCAAAGACTGTCTGCATACGACGCGTTACTTAATTGCCCGGTAAAGAGAAATCTTCAAGGTTATGCGTTGTTTTCGTGTCGGCAGTTCCAAGATACTTTCAATTTCGTAGTAAATGGATCATAAAACAAGGTATAGCAATTTACTAATACGCGTAATGGTGCGGTTTTATTTCATTTATTGCTTTAATTACATAATTGATATGTTTTTTTTAAACATTTCGTAGCAGTTGGTTAATACTTTGTCTTTGGTTTTTCTCTATAGATCCGAATATGAAACATGGTTTAAGTATGAACTGACTTTTTGTCTTTTTGTACAAAAGTAGGTAAAATATTATGGTTTTCCTAAGGACATTGATTGATCTCTTTTCTAGTTTGATTTGTTCATATCCTTTAAGTAGTAATTGTTACCAATTAAAAAAAATATAAACTGTGGTAGAAAATTAAGGTCATATTTACAATTTCCAAAAGTGCATTTGCGTTTTTCGGGTTTCTCAAATTTAAAATTGATGCTGTCTTTACAGTGGAACTTTTTGCAATTTCGGATTAATATAGTCCTTGTAGTAAAATTTGTGTGTCTTTCAAGAGGTTTCTTGCAAGTTAGATTTTCGCTTATTTTTGACGAAACAACTTAACTCCTACCGTTTCTTCTTTATCTCCAAAAAATGTACTAGTTTGGTTGCGTGCAACACTGTTTCTCCCTCGTAGTCCGAAGTTTAACATCTTTCTGATACATAGATGTGGTATTTCTTCATTTGAACTGTCTTATTAATTTTCTTATCATCATAATTACGCCGAACTGAAGAAAAACGACCGTATTTATTCAGAGAAAGTTTTGTTCCGTTAGGATAACGGCCACTTCCATTCATCAACGGGTGCAACTGTTAAATTTGTCAAATTAGGATGGGAACTGCTGCACCAACCACCATATTCACCAGATATGAGTCCAAGAGATTTCTTGTTGTTCCCAAATTTGATAAAATGGCGTAATGGGAAGAGTTACGGGACAAATGAGGAGGTTCAAAATATGAAGTAATTAAAAAATATATATAAATACACCTCTGAGATCACACAACACGTCTGATTGCAGTTCCAGGCATTCCTCAAGTACAGACAGCTGTTTTGGGCTGTCGGAGGAATGCCTGTGGCTCGTTCAATACTCCGTATCGATATTCCGTACCGTGATTTATTACTCATTCGACGCCGATAACATCACACGCTAACACGCATCTCAGCTGACTGGTAACTTAGTTATCGCTTTTGAGGTTACGCCATGAATCCGCGGCTGGGCGTTAGATGTCTCTGGGATTTTCCTTAAAGACATGTGCTAACGCTTGGTTAACGATACGAAGTATTGAACGCGCGACAGGCATTCCTCCGACATGCACTGATGAGGACTAAGTCAGTTCGAAACAGCTGTCTGTACGTGAGGAATGCCTGCAACTATACAATCAGACGTGTTGTGTGATCTAGAGGTATATTTAGATTTTTAAATACATTTTTTATATACTTCATCTTTTGAACGTACGTGCCGGCTATTGGCAGAAATCTTCTTTTTTTTTATGAGGAAGTGATAGCTTGAACGAATGCATATATATTTTGACGAGTTTCCGAACATTTTCTTAAAAGTCGCTGGTCTAAATGTATAGAATTGGTTGGGAAAATAGAATATATTTTTTACCTTACAAAATAAGTATTTCCCTGAAAAAATCACTCTGTCCTATATTATTCACACAATCTCGTAAATTATTCAAAGCCTGTGCTTTAAAAAAAATAAGCTGAACACAATTATAATTTTATAACAACGCCATTATAATTCTTAATCACAAAAAAAAAACATATATTGTTAATCTTAATAACCACAGATTTGTTAGCTGCATCATTACCTTTAATAACATTTGGTAATAAATCAATCTGCATTCTTTATTTTTACCTTCCATTGTTCTAAATTTCTATTATGGTCAGCAAAAATCAAATCAAATATTGAAAGCGGCCTTTCATTATCAAATTACCTGGTATTTTGTAGGTTGTAGGACATTATACAATCATAAAATGTTCAACTTTTTTTTCTCTGACCTGCATATTTTTCTATCTTTAAACAGTAGGTGTGCAGCAGATTGTAGTGTGCTTAATATTCACGCTTTACAATTATGCAACATATGTACTTAGTGTAGTAATATTAATTTTACTTTTCTCAGCGTTTAGTTTTATATGTACACGCACAAGTCATTAAATACTGGTACGTAGTAGGTAGCGATTGATCATAAAATTTAAAACAATAGCTCATAATGGATATTTTTCATATAGTTATATGTATTTGCATGTTGTGAATCTGTGTTCAGGAGAAAGTATGTCTTTAGAGGAATTAGAAAATTTGTATGTAAGAATTAAAATCACTATTTCCTTTCATTTCTTGCATCAATGATTTTCTCCGCTAACAATAATTATTTAGGTTAAACTTACTGCTAAATAATTTGTAAAAGTAGGTTATTTTAATTGGTGGAATGTGTGTAATATTACGTAAACCAACGTACGTGTGACTGCGATTATAATTAATACAAATGGGGGCCCAATTTCATGCAAAACTCTGTCAATGTGCTTCTTTTCAAGAAAACTTGCCGTCGGACTATTTAATAATAACAACTCCAATAGGTTTGATACTCAATTCCAGGAAAATTATAAATATACATACCAGCCACTAAGTAATGGCTTACATATAATGCATAATAATTTAAAACTAAATACCACAATAGAAATTAAGAAATATAAATGGACAAGGCAAAAAAACAATTAACTTTTGTTAAAAAAAAAGATGAAAAACCGCATTCATAATCGTGGAGTGAATGGGTCAGCGGTAATATACCACAGATCGGAGATTTGGTTAAAATTTCTGCACGTCAAGGAGATAGGGAAGGTCATTAAATCGTTCGTTCCAGAAGAGTTACAATCAAACGTAAAAGATGACCTGGAACTTGCTCTGTGAACAAAAAAAAATTAGTAACGCTGAGCAATCAATTGTATTATGTAGCAGAGGTATTTAAGCAAAGAAATTGTTCTTCGAATATACAGTGATGTAAAATTAAACTTATTCGACAGTGCACTGTACTTATAACCTCTACCGAGATAATATCCCTCAGGTTTCAGTTGTAAATACTTTAAGAACCTTCTTTGCACCGATTCTACCTAGGTCACATAAATAGAAACCACCTTCCAACCAGGTAATTCCAATGAGTGTGCAAAATAATCTGGATAGGGCTGTTGACCCATGGAAATCTCTACAATTACGTTAAATGAAGTTATACTTCCTTTCGACACTAATTTAACTATGTGATCAGAGAACAGCAAGGATGAACCAAGAGGTACACACATATCATTAATTGATGCAGTTACCTGCAGTGTTATTTAATGTTCTCTACTGTGCATCCCCTCATTATTGTATTAATGGTAATTTTTTTATTGGAAGGGGAAAATGTATTATGCATCTTCTCGCTCGGCGTGTAGGACTTTTGCCCTCTAAAAATCCTCTCTCCTCGGACATGAATCCACTTCAACACTCCTAATTACATTCCTTCAAGAGGGTGTCCCGCAGTTAGCCTAAGACGCTACATGCTTGGGTTTTTACTTTCTTACAGTTCCACAGTTTTAACACTGATTCTGCATAGTTTATAATAGTGATGGGTAAAACTGCTCTATTTGCGTAGCAGCTACAAACTGCTATTGCTACGTTTGTGTAGCAGCTTAAAAAAGCTGCTACGTGTAGCAGTTTTCATTATATAGCGATATATTGATAAACTTGTTAGGTTTCCACAACTATGCATTGTAATATGCTGCTGTCAGCTGTACTCTCTCAATATTTATCTATGTATGTATGAATATTTCGATCCGATTCTACTGAAT
>JARFOC010065088.1:0-17208 GCA_031763485.1 Osmoderma eremita | reverse complement strand
TATCTCTCTATATGAAATAAATATATATTAAAACAATTAAACTTTTCAACCAAAAACACTATATGCTTGCTTCAAAAAAACGCCTTTTATTGAGTTAAATAAATATCGGTAACAAAATAAATTTCTTTGATTCAAGAAATCCTTTCTATCTGTGTACCGATTGACTCCAACATTAGAGAGAGGGGTTAAGAAGTGAGATGGAGCTGGTACTGACAAAAGCTCTAAAGTTATACGTGATCCCATACAAACTGGTGGGATTATATACCTGTTCTACCTGAGTTCTGCTTAGATTTTTACCATTATTTGGTGTTGTGTGCTTGTGTTGAGCTTCGATATCAGTTTTCGAAGCATTTTGGTAATTTCTCGTCGTCTAGTAAATTCAAAACAAATTAAAGAAGTAATCATTATTTGTGTTTATCATAAGTGCTAGTTGTTACTTGTAAAAAATGGTTATTTCATGTTGTGTATATGGATGTAAAAATCGGTTTGTGAAAGGTGGCAATTTAAAATATCACAGGTGATACTGTCAACTGTTTAGCTCAGGATCCCACGCGCATTTTAAGTATAACATCCAAGTTGCCTTGTACACAAAGTACTGCATTACAGAATGTTATTGATTGCATAGTAGAATCAAATGTTATCAGTGCTGACCAGAATACTACCGAGAGCCTGTTTTTGGCGGACAGAAATAAACATTTTGTTGAGAATGTAATCGCAGATGTTGCAGGTTTCGTTGTTGGAAAAGTAACATCTGCAATTACATGTAAAGTTTATGCGCAGAGCTTAAGAGACAGTGAGAGTATGTCACTCTTATTAAATAAGAAAAATCGCGGCAAGCTAGTAAAAGCAAGTAAATATATTGTTTTGCTATGCAAAGTTGCTAATTCTGTATTTAGGCAACAGAAAATGTACTCCCAAAATAACATCGTAAAGATATTAATCCTACAAACGTTAAATGTTTTGAATTTAAAGGATTATTTCAAGGACTTTACGAATCACTTTTACGAACAGCAGTCATTGAATTCGCATCACTATCAATTAATAACATTAATACTGCATAATTACCACACATTAAGGTTGCACCTATACTATAAACGCACAGATGCAGCCGCAGCAAGAATTCGACAAGTGCATACAAAAATGGTGTTATTTAAACATCAGTCATGCGACAATGCATATCAGTAAAGTTTTTTTTTTCAATAAAGAATTTGAATAAAGATTGTGTTCTGCTTTTATTTTAAGTTACATAATTTAAGGTAATAGTTTCTGGCTTTTTAAGCTTTTAAAATCCACATACTTTGTACAATTGTACAATTATCTTAACAGAAATATCAAAAAGTCCTTGTATATAAATGTCTACATAAACAATCAACCATTATAATGAGTGGAGGCACAGCTAATGTACATATAGCAGCCTATATTTTCTGTAGGAACCAATCCTTTTTGCCAGTACCAGCTCCATCCCACTCGTCGTTCTCTCTCTCTCTCTCTCTCTCTCTCTCTCTCTCTCTAATGTTGGCGTCAATTGCCTGCATTGCTTTGGTTATATAGGCGCTATCCATAAGTATAATACATCCGTGAGTGTAAGCATTAAAGAACTGTGCCATGGTTTTTGTTGATCTCCTCTACGAGATCTTCAATTTGTCGCTACGGACATATATTTCCCCGAGTTCCTGGAAAATTGCAAGAATCTGTCCGGTTTTTAAGAGAAATGACAACACTATAGGGCCATTGCTATCATCTCTACGTTTGCCAAAATCTTTGATAGCCTGTGGTATAGGATCCTCGCCTTCAAATGTCGTTCCCTTATTGCGCAATCTCAGCATGGATTTGTCTCGAATCGTTCTACAGTGATCAATTTATGTTGCGTAACGTAGGACTTAGCGGAGACTCTCGACGATAATGGTCAGATAGATGTCATATATACGGATTTTTTCTCATGCTTTTGACACGATTGATAATACGATTCTACCACGTAAACTATCAGCATATGGCTTCACCGATTCCCTCGTAAAATTTATGCAGTCGTATCTGACTAAGAGAACGAACTACGTCACCTATAATGGTGAGTCCGAAATTTTTAATTCAACTTCAGGAGTACCTCAAGGCTCCAATCTGGGTCGACTTATGTTTCTTCTTGTTCATCAACGATTTAGTTACGTCTATAAATTGCACTGTACTAGCCTACGCTGACGACTTAAAAATTTATCATCCTATAACGGATTCTCGTGTTGCAGAGTTTCTACAAGGCAACTTGCAAGTTATCTATGATTGGTGTTTGAAGAATAAGTTGACACTAATTGTCAATAGATGTTATGTCTCTAGTTTCACCAGGAAGAACAGTACAATACCATTTCCATATACCATCAATGACACTGCCCTTGAAAGAAAGATGCTTGTAACGGATCTTGGTGTCACTTCAGACACTAGACTGAGTTTTAATAACCATGTCATAGATATTACTCGATCTGCAGTAAAACCTCTCGGGTTTATTATTAGAACTTCTCGCTGTTTTACTAATATCCAGGCAATGAAATCGTTATACTTTGCTTACGTCGTTAGCAAATTAGAATATGGTTCAGTAAGTTGGTACGCGATTTACACCATCTATATAGACCACATTTAGCGAGTACAGCGCAAATTCTTAAAATATTTGAGCTACAAAATGGATGGTGTATATCCGAGTAGATATGTAAGCTACCAGGCGTTGCTGGACCGACATGATTTGGATTCCTTGTCATCCCGCAGGCGTAAAAGAAGTGCTAACCTAGTAGTGCATCCCCTTAACAACAAGGTATACTCCAATTGTTTGATGTCAAAAGGGAATATTCTTGTGCCGCCACTCGTATCTAGAGGATCGGTAAGGACGTCCTTAAGTTTTCGCCAAATTATGGGAACAAGAGGTTTTTGGAAACGTGTCAAAAAGATTTTTTAAATCAAAATTGTATCTACAATTTTTCTATTAGCACTTCAAAAATGTTTAAGATTCAAAACATAAAAAGTTTCAAAAGAATGTTTCGCGGTTCCCACTGAGCTTGCTAACAATTTTAAATTTAAAAGCAATGCTTTTAGGAAAAGAAGGAAATTATTTAAAAATCATAAACACTCCCGTCTCCAATTCTTCCCTCCTTCCTTTTTTTTAGTATTTACGGCGAGACACGATATAGGGTACTTCTTCTAACTTTTGCCGACATGAAAAGCTCCTGTCGCCATCACCTAAACAAACGTCTTTTCACCAAGAAAACGCAAGCGATAGATCTTCAAGTAACCGAAAGCAAAGCGTATAGAAGCGGCGCAAATACGACACAGCGACAAATAATATAAAACAAGGCACCAATCGTGTCGAAATATAAATCTAGGCGCACCGGGCCACCCTACGACTCTTCATCCTAGCCGCAGTTACGTCGAGCATTTCAAGTCCGAGACTGTGTTGATGCCGTAAAAAATCCAAAAACTGCTTGCGCTAATGGTGTACATAGCTCCCAGTTCGGCTTCTTTATAACTTATCATAAATTTCGTGGTGTAATATCGCAGCGGAACTGGGACGCCATTCGTTTTTTGCTTCGGTGGCCGGCGGCTTGGTTGTTTGCGTATTGCCCCGGCAGCTTTCGGTGGCTTACGTTATGGGTGTCACAATCCCTTTGTACAGAATATGCAGCAAATATTACAGTGGCGGACGGCCATTGGGTAACCAAAAACGACCAAATTAGAATGTTACTTATTTTGAATCCAAATGATCAAAGATTTTGGTTAAACTTGGTTGATAAGAATAGACGGTAGTTGGATCAATCATTTAAAAGAGTGTAAAAAGCTTGTAAAACTTAGAATTGGCGTATAATGCTTCGCAAACCGGCATCAGAAGGATGCTTTTGGGATTTTGAATTTATTTTAGGATTTCGATATTCATTTTTTCATAGCAAATATGTTGAAAATTCATCGTTCTTTCGAATCCAGATGTGCAGATATTCTGGCTCACAGCATCCTACATTGAAGCAGACATATTTAGTCTCCGCTATAGCTAGAATACCGCAAATTATAATCTGGAATCTACCAGCTAAAGGAAAGGAAACCCCTATTTAGGTGAAGTTCATCGCCGAGTCAGGGCAGTAACCTACTCGAATATGTAAAACCCAAATTTACTCAAAGCATCGCACCAAAGCTGTCGAGGAGGAAGGACCATAAGACCATAAACACCATAAGACGATATACTAACTTAGAAGGCAATGGAGTGATATTTTAATCCTAAACCAACGAGGAACGTGTAACGATGAATAAACAAGGTGCAGACCTACTATGGAAGAAGGATGAAGTGAAAATATTAATTTATAAAAGATAAAATAGCTTTATATATTTATTCATTTATTCAATTTGTTTTTTGACGAGTTTTTGATATATATTTACAGCTTCAAGCAACGCTAGTTTTTGAGTGGCAATGCTGAGCACAAAAAATACTGAAGCCCCTGAAAAACCCTAAGTGCTTAATATGCACAATACAATACGCCGCCAACGGTCGTATAAATGGTAAATTCTAATTTTGTGGCCACTAGTACCGCTACCACGCATCATAAATTTAAACTCATCGAAATATTTTTAACCAATAATTATTTTTAATACTATTTCATGATCATATGTGCTCATATTATTGTGTTGTCTCCGATGACAGGCAAGTATGCAAATTTTCAAATTTATAGGACGTTCAGAAACGTGTTCCAATTACACTGAAAGATCGGCGGACATAGTTATAAGCACATGTCAAGTTAATATAAAGCTTTTAAAAAGGAAGAAGAGGAAAAGATGTCGTTCTCATAACTGATGTTTTGTTTAAAATACATGATCAAACGAAAATTGTTCTTCTCGCGGTAGTTATGTTGCCAAGAAATTAAATTTTATGTATTAAAGTCTAAACAGGATAAGGAACGACGCAGTTAGAGAAGGACTTGGAGTGAAATCAGTTCTCACTACTATCGAGAGGAATCAGCTTAAATGGTTTGGGTATCTTAGCCCAATGAATGAAACTAGGCAGGTTAAACGAATATGGGAAGCAAAGGTACACAACAGCAGAGGCAAGGGAAAACCAAAGAAGACATGGAATACGGAGATAGAACTAATTTTTAAGAGTAAAGATAGGGGCTGGACGGAATCTGAAAGAATGGCAAAGGACAAGAAAAAATGGGCCGATTTTGTGCATCTAGATGTACTGTAATCTTTATTTATAGACACCTTACACCTTAGGGTAGTCCAAAAATATCCATTCTTTGTGATTCATTGAAATCAAGCTTGTTAGTCTATTAATGATGTCTACATTACAGAACAATGTGCATTTTGAAAATAGACTACTGACGCGTAACGCAAAACCAAGGTATCTCAATTCATTCTCAATTTCTCTGACCTTCAACGCCTTTTAAAAATAGGAGAAAAATTTACGTGAAAAAATATGATTCATAATTTATGTAACACTACATCCTCCGCATCTGTTTTAAGAGATTCCGGTCTTGTACTTATCTGTTAAATAGCTGACTCAACAGCAAATGCACTAAACCTATTGATGTCCAACTAAATGCGAATAATTTCTGGTACTACAAAATCGACTTCAATCTATTTGGATTCCTATACCAAGCAAGATTCCACCACTGCACATATAAAAGACGAAGCCTTCCTTAGAGATGAGAGAATTCAAAACAATCACGATCTCCCAACCACCTCGATCATAGTTGAAATATTTGGATTGCAGACGAGATATCTCCCAGTTTTAAAGAGCAATTTCATATTTGTCTGCGATACGGCTGTCCAGAACTGCCGAGAAAAAAATTAAAATTGAGTGACAATCTAGGAAATTTGAAGTTACAATCGAGGAATTTTAGAGGAGCGTAGAGACCGAACCCGAGGGTATAGGGAGCTGAAATTTTCAGCGTGTACTGAGCATATATGGATAACTATACCTGCAAAACTTCACGCGGTTCATCTGTCCAGAACTGCCGAAAAAAATTCAAATTGAGCGACAATCTAGGTTGAAGTTCGAGGAATTTTGGAGGAGCGTAGAGACCGAACCAGAGGGAATAGGGACCTGAAAGCTTGATATTACCAATGTTTGGTAATTCCAAAAACCACAGCGAAGAGAATCACCTCACTAGGAGCACCAATGTCTGATGCATTGACAGCAAGATCAGATAAATGTGTCTGGATGGGAATTGCCACGTAAAACATGGACTTTGAAGAGAATTAGTAGGACAATTAGTGAGAAATGAGCAGATAATTCTCAAAAAAGGGGTAAACTTCGTAATCCATGGTGTGACTGTGAAGAACATTCCTGGGGGCGTCTTTATTGCCATTTGAACGAATTCTTCAAGCAATACAAGGTGCAGTAAATTATATCAGATCTTTAGATGTTAGTTCCTGAATATGTTTACAACTGTTTGCATCATCCATTTTATGATGATGCGTTGTTTACCATACGCTAAATAAATAAATACAAAAGAATAGCAAGAAACTACTGAAATTGTTTAAATATTTGTATTTTTCCGTGCGACCAACTGGATTCTTTTTTTTTGCACTACACAAGTGTTAATCAAGAAAAATTGTTTTGGGGTATAGGTACTTATACACTTACATACATATAACTTGACCAGACGAGCCGCCACTGTTCCCTCTTTCTTACAGTCGGTGTTGGTGTGTTGCTACTCTGACTGCCGCTTCCACCACCGCTCGGTATTTCAGTCGTCTGTTGGGCGGTGGTGGCACGGCTTTCGTTACCATTTCCACGCCGGCGGTCGAATGATGTATATTTTAATTTTAAAACTAATGGGCTTTTCCTCGAATGCAAATAAAAAATTCAGAAGCGGCGTCAGCGACGCCAGTACCGCTTGCAAAATGTACGAAATTAAAAACGCCATAATTTACATCTCCCGGTTTTTAGCCGCGAGCGCCGACTGCAAGAAAATCCGGCGAAGAATTGTTGCCACCGGGAGAAAAGAACAAAACCGAAAGCGTGTTGTAACAAAAGGGGGGAAACCCGAAGCGCGAATTTCGTAATGGTTCCGGCGTTTTATGGCGGCAGTCGGTATTAATTGCGCCTATCACACCTACTATTCTAGTGCTGCAGTTACTTCTTCAGGATTCGGTGTATTACCTCGCTGTACGGGCTTTTATGTCTTTCTTTAATCTACGAGTCCTTTACCGTTAACGTGTCATATACACGAAGTCGCAGTCAATCCTATAATAACAATAACTGATCATATTATGTGTATTATGATTATTTGCTATGATATGAATTCAAGGGACTGGTAATTAAACATATTGCATAAAGTGCTCCAACAGTAATTATGACTTAAATAAGTTTTGTGTATGCGATAATATAAGATCTTTAAAAACTTCTTTTGTACACTCCCAATGAGATTAATATATTTCTTGTAAGAAAGACACCACGCAACCACGCAATATTCTAGATTGGAACGAATGGAGCTGTTATAAAATGCCATGCATTGCACCATTATTATAAAATCGCGGATGTTGTGTGCTAGAAAACCTCAATGTTTTCATTGCGTTCGCGACAATATCATAGTTATGTAAATTAAAAGTCAATTTACTATCAAATAGAATACCAAGATCCTTCACGCTATAACACCTCGCCAATAGAATAATCGAAAGTCTAATGGATTAAATTAGGAGAAAACGACATGACCTTGCACTTGCTGATATTAAGATTTAGGTTTGATTTACTCCAGATATAAATAGCATCAAGATACTTCTGCAAATATTGACAATGATTGATAGATGTTACAGATCGAGAAACTTTAAGATCGTCGGTATAAAGCACGTATTTGGAAGTGACGTAATCTGTAATACCATTGGCATAAGTAACTAACAAGAGCGGCCCCAGGAGAGAGACTTGACGTACCCCATTTGAGTTGAGGTAGTTAAGAGATTGATAGCCATGATATTGTACAAAACTTAAGTTTCAAGTAGACCGATCAAATCAGATCATAAACCAAAGTACTCAAGCTTTCTAAATTTTATGGTATGCTGAACTTGGTCAAACGCTTTAGAGAAATCTGTATAAATGGGATCAACTTGAACACGCACTTCCATAGATCTTGAAACACAGTTGGTAAAAAAACATAAATTTCACAAAACCGGTTTACAGATGAATATAGAGAAAGGGAAGTACTGATATGGCATGACCATATATAGCGAATGGGATTTGAGAGATATCTAAAGACAATGATGAAATGGATACTGGGAATAGGAAGGAGATCTATGAACTAGACGAAACTGGCAACTATAAATCGGGAAAAAATCGTTCATACAAATAAACTTTAAACCTTTCATATTTAGATTGGACCTGGTTTATCCATTCTACACGGTATCTTAACAAAATCAACTTATGAAAATCAATAAACGATAAACAACAACAGGATCAGACATCTATGTTTCTGGGACATGACAAGAGTCTAAAATTGAGAGCCACATGTTTAGCATTTATGCTTAAAGCTTTCACATTTATGTTCCACTATTTACATATTACGAGATGTTATAGGTCAGGACATACTGCTTTAATATTGCTAAGCTAGTTTTCAATCAAGAATGGCATATGCTATTATCTTTTAGGACGCGTCTACTTTTGCAAATGGTGCTGCCACTACAATACAGAAAAATGCAGTTATTAACGTAAGAGGTGTCAATTGAAGGATATCTTGCCCATATTTCAAAAAATACCGAAAACCTTTAACTTTAACTTGTGGCAATGAAATTTTTAAAAATAGTAAAGACTCATCAGTACAATACAGTATAATATGGGTATTAAACTATACAATGCCACCCCTCCAATTATTATTAGGCAATTATAAATTTAAGAAGATTCGAGAAGAACTATCAAGGGTTGAAACTGGGGAATATACGTACACTCCGTTTTATTTTATTTTACTTCTATAGATCGTCCCAGCCTCCGTATGCGGTATAGGATATAATAGCAACTTTTATCTCTTATTATCCTTAGTTGCTGTCATTAGCAATATCTTCACTTCCGATTGCTATGTTGCAACTTATTCATATGTCGGCGTCGGCAAAGTACCTATCTATCTGTCTATTTTCGTCAACTGCTGCCATCGTTATCGTGGTGGTTTTAAAATATTTTTAATTAAATTCCACGTTAATTTGTTTATATGTAGTTGGACAAATCGTTCTTTTCAGAACGCTTCCATCTTTTTCGAGCGTGCACAGGGCAATATGGATATTCTTCTTGGATTTTTCTTTAGAAATTTTATAACTTATACAATTAATTACAGTTTTCACTGGATTAATGGAGCCTGTAGGGAGAACACAGAGTAAGGGAGAAAAAGTGAAGGGGAAGTGTATGATTGCAAATGTTTTAAATTATTTTAATAAAACTATGAATGTGCGTGCTGCTGTTCAAGAAGCAAGTAAAGCTTTGGGTTGCTCAGAGCGAACAATATGTAATATAAACCAGGAGCATCAACGAATTTAAAAAAGTAGGACGTAAAAGTATACTCATCGAACGAGACATTATTCGGTGCGGGCACAAATACTTACCAGAGATCAAGAAATTTAGAGAAGAAGGTACAATTTCATTCTTGCTATTTGACACTTCTGTAACTTTAATTATTTCAGGTCGAACTATAATATATACTGATGAATCATGGGTGAATACAGGGCCTGCAGTAAATAAAACTTGGACAAACTACAATTCAAAATAGTCGACAAGCTTTTATCCAAGGATTAAGTACTGGTTTGAAATCCCCAACCGGGCTTGGACCTCGTTTTGCATTATGGATCTAGGAATACGTGATTGTTTCTTTTTTTCATTAATATAGGACATAATTTCTTTGGATCGTTTTTAACTGATATCTAAACTGAATATAAATAATTTTTATAATGTAAATTGATGTTTTTTCTAACTATTTTGCGATATTCTTTAAACTTGTTACTTAAATAAAACAATTTAATATTTTTAGAGAGTTTTAAATAGTGACGTATTGGATGTTTTTGAAAATCAATGCAGATTTTTATACTTAACATGTTTGAAAGTTATCACACGCAATGGAAAATGGATTTTACAATGAATATGTTGTCAAAAAGAAAGCAGTATTTGCTCAACAAGCACTTTCTACTCGATAAAATGTATTCAAGCGGTTATGTGTATATATATTTAAACTTATCTCGTTAACATATCTCTGTCAAACATATATTTGCAACCACATACGAACTTGCTTGCACTTTATAATTAAAACTAGGGATATTTATACCTCACGATCTTATCACGATTCTAGACGCCGTTTTCTCGAAGTAGATATCTAATAAGCGTAACGATGCGACGATCTATTTCCAACCAATATCCACTTGCATTTACATCTACGAACACGAGAACATTCAGCCGCCCGACTATCTCAGATCTGGAGTTTCTAGCATCACAATATACGTAATATATTTAATGCATATCGCACGACTGTATATTAAGTAATATATTTTACTGCTCGTCCGCTTACTACGCGTTATACATGCAGGTTATAGGATTCCATAAATACTGAATGCATCGCATCGGCTTCGCATACAAAATTGAGAGAGCGTCATGGCAATACAATTATATGCGATTTTATTCTAAATTATCCGCGTAATTTTATGAGAGTTGTATCGACGTTTGATTGCGAAAGATTTTGCGCAGCATTTCGTGTAATTTAACGAAAAGCATTTTTATGAAATCAACAGTAGATAGATAGATGGAATGACGGAAAATATGTGACAGAATAAAATAGGTTCCTAGGTAATTGTAAGATCTATCAGTAGATACCACTGGGTTAGAGACTGTGCTATATCTCATTACAGATTTCAAACTTTCTAATGATATAATTAGTGTGTGTATGTACCTATAATGTTTTTAAAAAGCCATATTTCGTAATGGACAAATATGTATAAGTAGAATCTTGAAATTAGAATGGAAAAATTGACACATAAAGTTCTTGTGATACCTAGGTGTGGTAATTACGTAATACTGTTTCTGTTTGTGTGAAAAATATGCTTTACATAAGAAAAAAAATACATTTTAAATAAAATCTAGTTAGTCAATACGTCTGATAAGGCAAGCAAACAAAAATCTTTTAAAATACATACATATTTTTGTTTTTTCTGCTGATTCGTGGTCCTTTACGCAGTTGTTTTGAGCTATCAGTGTCGTAATTATCATTCTAACACCGTGGTTCTCTTGGAGTATGTTACCTAAGAAAATTATTGTTACCTATAACAATGTCTGAATCCATAACAAGCAGATATGGATCTTTCTCAGGAAAATAAGACAAGCCTACCTTACCGAATTACTAAAAGTTACAAAAAGATGCTACTCTCGCCAATGTGAGGTATGTGTCTGTCTATGGTTACAACGTCTTCATATAACAGCAATGTCATTGTTTTGAATTCAGTTTAGAGGATTTTATCTAATGGCACTGTCAACTGTGTTTGTCATTGCTGTCATTCAGGGAGGGTGCACTAATATACCTTTGGTGTAAACCAAGGGTTACCCGACCAATAGAGGGCTCTGAGTGCAAAACTTTATCTAATAGAGGGATCTGAGTGTAAAATTCTAGAACCCTGCATAAAGTATTTTAAATTATTATTACAATTCCTTTAGTCGTTAATAGTTCTTTTAGTTTTTACTTATTGTTTAATCATTATTTTTATTATTATTGTGTATTTCGGCTGTAAATATTGTCCTGTCCCAAATTGATTATTATTTTGTTAACACACGCCGAGTTGATTCATCGCCAGGTACCTCTACTCACTGCACTTTTTAGTGTATTATATTCCTAATGGCTATACTTTTGTTAAGTAGGGTAGATTAATGTTAGAGCGAATTGTTTTCCTTCAGAGTATTTAGTTTGGAAGTTGCTATTGTAGGAGTCACTGCGTGAATAAAATTATTGTTAAAGTTGATTGGTGCGTTATTGTGTTTGAAAAATAAGTAGATTTAACAATTTAGTGCGGCAGGAGTAATCCGAACAGTGTGTTTATTGTATTCCGTCTGGTAAGCAAAAAGGTTAATTCCAATTCCAATGCGTGTTTTTTGCGCCACTTTCTGAACAGAATTATAGTTGGAACTAGAACATGTGCTACTTAAAAATCTGCACGGCAGAATGCATACACTCTTTGGAACACTTTGTGAATGACATTACGCGAAAAAAAGCTTGTATAGAGGAATGTATAGAATTTTGGATGCATTATGCATCCTACCAAGTTTGAAATATATGAAATTTGGCGCGGTAGCCTGCTTAGTTGGGTTCCCAGATCACCAGAGGGATAGGCACACAATTTTAGCGTTAAGCCCTTACTATATTATCTCTGGTGTCATTGGTAAACAGAGTTGACAAGTGTTTTACCTGATTCCCACACTCTGTGCGCGCAGTCCAGACAGAATCAGAAAGGGCATATGTCAAAATCAACATCGAAATTCAAAGTTGGTTATGTAATTTTTTTAGTTAAATAAATTTTGTGGTTTAGACTAAATGACATTAAGTTATTTGATAGAATTATTTTGCTACTGAATATTGTATGTGTGTATATTCCTCAAAAATTGTTAAATGGTAAAATCTAATGAACTGGGATAAGGAAAATAGAATGTTTGATGGCGAATGAAAAACCAGGCTTGGCTACATGACGCTAAATTGATTTTTACTTGAATGCACCCAGATTTTAAATTAAATATAAATTTGTTGCTAGTCGATTGGCTAGAATATGGCTGAAAGTTAATAATTTTATTGAAAATTGTGACGCAATAGTGCCCATTAGCTCATTTTTCTTTGAATATACACGGGTTTAAAATGAAATATAAATTTCTGCCAGTCCATTGGCTAGAACATACCAAAAATTAATTCATTGTAATTGTAAATTAAAATTATGCTACATGAAAAAATACATTTGTTGCAACTCCAACAAAAAGATACGTGAAAAACGTGGTATTTGTTTTCTTGCCTTCACTTTTTTAATACTAAAATGGGCGCTAGATTCTTTAGAAATGAAAAATTCAGGATCAGGACATCAAAATTACAGATCTTAAACACTGTTTTCAAATCAGCCTTGTTTCAATCTAAAGAAAAAATTAATATGTACGGCCTCCCAAGTTGAGTGACTTACTAGAATACGTTAGGGAAGGAAATATGCAAAAAACCTGAAAATAAATACACTGCCCTAGGCCAAATTTATCTGTCAGAGTAAATTATTTTCACTTTTGCACCACTTAATTATTTTGGCACTTTTCATCTTTCTCATGTTACGTCATGGTTAATCCCATCTTGAAATTCCTACATACGCAGTTGCTCTAGCGGGAATAACAGTCCATGTACTGTTCGAGCTAAATTGGCGTACTGCATTACCGACGCTATTGCGATCGTCAAGCCGGTGTGACCCCTGACCGGTGTCCCCTAGATGGCGCCATCTCCTGTTCCATACAAGCATTCTGACGATTTACAATAAACTCTGCGACGCATCAGCGATGGAAGTGGGTTTAGCAATCCGAAGGACACTAACGATGCCTGGCATAGGGATGCTCGAGTTCGTCTTTGATGATTATACCGCCTTCATTGCTTTTGCTTGGTATTGTGATTCCAACAAGAGACCACGAGGATTTAATGGAGTTTTATCGGCTAATACAAATTTTGAATTATAAGCAACGGAAATTACATATACGAATTAATCAGAAGGATGTTCTAATCCTCCTCCAGAATCTCTTGGACAAAATTACTCTTCCGGCACAAACCCAAAGAAAAATAATTACACCTCTATCAAACTTCATTTGTTATCTTGTTTCATGAACACACAAATATGAATTATAAAGAACTAAAACTAGACGAATTAATTAGAAGAATATTCTGATCCTCTCACAGCCGTCTGGATTAAAAAAAAAAAACAAAAGAGATCGAACCATACAGCTAGATACAGTACTGCCACCGTGTACACCGCACGTAAAAATAAATATTGGCCGGTACATGACGAATAACACTTTATTGAAATTGCAGATATTACTAGAACCGGGTGTTCGACGTTCGCTAGGGCATTTTTTGTCTGGATTCTTGTTTTGCGTTTTGCTGCGATTTTTCTATTTCGGCAGTTTTACCCGGTTGCGCAACGGTTGCCGCGTTCATATGTATTGTATTGTAGATTCGTATAGGTGCTTGATTTGTTCGTCCAATCCTACCTAGTTCGTCCGTATAGACGTTTTTGTTATTATTATTTTTTTTATTAGCGAGAGCGCCGAACGTTCGATTTGCGAAAATAATAAAGCCACGCACGCTCAAACAATAATATCCACCCAATGTGTGTGTGTGCGAATATAGAAAACTTCGAATACCTAGATGTATTGGACCGCTTTTTGAGTTGGGGTTTTTTCGAATTTTCCATTTTATTTTTGGTAGAATAATTCCATAAAAGAGCTTTGGCATACGCGAATCCTCATATAACAATAATAATTATTATTATAACAATATTTATTCCTAGAACAGTGTAACACCATTGAGAGGATCCAACGTATTACAAAAAAAGACAATGCAGTGTTATACAATATAATATATACAGCAATAAAGTAAGAAGTAAAATAAAGTAACTAATTATATTTTAATAATGAAAGGAAAAAATGACAATTGTACAAATGACATAATACTAATTATCATTAGTTATTAATCACAATTGAACTGAAATTAATAGGTTTTAGGAGAGCAAATATTAAAATTTCCGGTCACATGAACTAAACGAGCTTTTTTAAGGACATTAGAATGGAATCTCGGAACATAAAGTGTATCAACAGAACGGGTAGCGAAGGCGAGGGTTGAAAATTGTACCTCGGATGAAAAAGTGAGGAGAATCAATTCCACCATTTAATAAATTTACCACAAATGTGGCGCCGTAACTTTCCCTTCGCTTTTTAAGGACAAAAATTGAAGTCGTCCAAGCAGAAAGTTATAATCAGATCCTCTATCAGAGTAGATTTTCTGAATTCTATATGTTAGGTATTTAAAAAAACGAGTTTGTGCTCTTTTAACTTTAAATCGAGATAAGTATAAATTTGATACCAGATTACTGATGCATATTCAAGTTTGCTTCTAACTAATGAGTAGTATAATATGTTTAGACTCGCAGTTGTATCGAATCCCCGCCACTGTTCATTGGCGCTAATGACTAACTTTAGCGATTAATATGATATTGATATGGAATGGGATTATGAATTTTTGAATGTGTAACTACAGCACCACACTATAACCAGTAAGGACATTTGTGTCGGCACCTTTGATCTTTTGGGTACAATTTTGAATAGCCTTCAAATATATAGTGAAGTTAAGGGCATCTTAAGAGGACGACCAAATCAATAATAGTGAATATAGGCGAGTCCGCAAGAGTGGCAATTATTTTAATAATTGAAGAGAAAACGAATTATAAAAAAGAAAAAGGGTTTTTATAATTTTGAATGGGTATTGAGGTAATAAAATTTTTATAAATGATTTTGTTTAAGTAAGTAAATATATATATACCATATAACATATTATAACATATTATTATTAAATGTGACTTGAAATTATTACCTTTGTTTATGTTACTTAATAAAGTCTTATTTAATTGGAAGGTTTAACAGAAGTTAAGAGCATAAGTTTTAATGTTAAAAGTATGTTATTACATACATACTGAAACTAAAAAAGTTTAACAATAATACACATAAAACAGTAAATTTCTTTATTTATAAATTTTGGAATGTTATTAATTTAACATTTTTACCATATTGTTTTGTAAAACCACGATTTAGAAATTGTATAGTATAAAATATTCTAACCCGGATAAATAAGTTTTATCATGTAATGGTGGACAAAATCGTTGCATGGATTATTAAATGATATATTTTTAAACATCAATTTGAATTTTGCTCCCACTTTTTCTTCTGAGGCCTTAGCATTAAATGTGTTTAAAAAAAAACATCTTCCAACTGTTGGATATAACTGACAAATTACTGCTTTATTATAACCAATCGTAATGTTTCCCATAGATTAGTGGAAATATAAAAATGGAATAATTTTCTTTGCACTTTTTATCTGTAAAATTAGATGTAGCACCGGTGCAGAATTACATAGATATGTAAAATGTATGTATTAATAATATATATTTATTAATTTCTAGCTGACAGATGAAAGTAATAATTGTGGGATGAGGGCACAATGAATCACTGCTAGGAAAGTGGTTTTATAAACGCTTTCCAATAAATTACATATTAAATTCTTAGCAAACACTTTCTTATCCGTTTTCGATTTATAATTGTATTAAAAAAAACATGTTAGATACACATAATCAGTCCTTGTCATTCTTACATATGCGACATATAATGTTACAAAAACATCATAATAATATCTGACCATGCAACTCTTCACTAACTATAACCTCTTCGGTTTCAACCACTGATGGGAATGTATCTTATAATATTGGTTCATTACCATGTGATTCATAAGCTGCAATAAAATAAACCAATCCTAATGAGTGCAGAATACATTGAAGAGCATGCAGTCATGGAATATTCAATCGATATTTTTGTATTATTAATATTAATGTAGATGAAATTAAGTAATATTTCTTAACGAGTCGGCCTATATCTGGTACAAGAAAATTAATTTAATACATAACGTTTCTATCTCTCCCCTTCCTCAATGTTTCAAAAAAAATATTAGTCCATCTGCCCCAAACCTAGTATAAAACCTCATTTCATCCTAAAAGAACTAATACCTATGATATGCTTACCTTTTGGTGTGTGGGGTTAGCATACGGCTTCAATATCCTCTTTTCCTGTGCTATCGCTTTGCCCCTCTATGGAACTGGGTTTAGTTTCTGGCTCTAAATGAAGAGTGGGTACAGCATTTACCTTCAATCAATTTTTTTCGAAATTTAAAAACATCGATTCTTCGAAGTGTATCTCACATACACGGGCACTCTTCTATAATTTATCTAGTCCCGCACTTAAAAGATCTGGACGTTTGCAATGTTCTACCCATTGTGGAACACTATAAACAACGGAATAATTTAGCCCCTTTTATACACAACATAAGATATATATATATATATATAGTCAGCTTAAAACAGGCCATCTAGGCCTTGAGCTGTATGATCTCTTTCCACTTCTTCCTGTTTCTTGCTAGCTCCCTCCATCCTCTAATCTGTTTCCTCGCCAGGTCCTCTTCC
>JARFOC010065078.1:0-17208 GCA_031763485.1 Osmoderma eremita | reverse complement strand
CTGCTGAGGATGGCAACTTAGTTGCTGAAATGCGTATTCAGAGTTCTTTACTCAACAAGGTGGTAAGGGGTATTTTTAAACTTAAATCTATTTTAAGCCACCGTATCCTATACCTAACCTATATTTAAAGGAAAATAAATGGCATCCTTACAAAGTCCAGTTGGTTCATGAACTAAATGAAGATGACCACGACAGGCGACTTGAATTTTGCGAGATACTCATGAATTTGTGCAATAACGATCAAAACGAATTGCATTTTCGGATGAGGCAATGTTTTGCCACAGTGGAGGTGTATATAAGCAAAACTGTCGGTATTGGGATACTGAAAATCTCCGCTGGATAATAGAATGTCATACCCAATATCCTCAAAAAGTTACATCGTAGTACGTGTTTTCAACAATGCCGGCCCAAGCGGCATTGTTGAAAACAAGATAAATCATAACCTTTTATTTATTTGATATTATTTTTTATATTGTATGGAAAAAAATTAAAATATTGAAATTTACAAAAAAGAAGGTGGTATTTTAGGTTGCGCATCTATCACATTGAGTGGAAGGTCTTTTACTTTTAATGTTTAGCACAAACTGGCTTTTGGCATTCTTTTACAAGTTTTTCATGTTGGTCTTCTTCTGGGACATAGGTGACAATTTCCCTTCTGTTTTATTCTGCCAGAATTGTCAAGTTCTTCGCGAGGGCGTACCTGCTGGCAGATTTTCAACAGTAAGTGGTGCTGGGCTGCCCAACATGCTTTCAATACCACTACATGACGGAAAATTTCGCATGATTTGTGCATTCTGTGAACATTTCTGGATTTCAGGCATGGCAAATTGTTCACACAACTGTTGTAAGAACAATCTTCTACGGCTTGTTGATGTCTTCAAGCGTGGATTATTTTCAATGTATATGACGAATGCCGCAAATGCAGTCACATCTATAATGTTACAAAAAAACAACATTCGTTGAATATTCACTAAGACATTTGTCCATATTGTCAACACCTCCTTTGCTTTTGTTGTAATCGAATATCATTCTTGACTTTCTCCTAGGACCTTCAATTTCGATGTCATAATGGGAAGTGGAAAGAGGCACAACTGATTTTTTTGGAACATATGAACACATCAGTAAAGATAGTGCGGGAGGAGTAATGCGAACAGTGCGTTTATATATGAACACATGCTTATATTGTTGCTAAATCCGAAGATGGTTCAACTGCTCTTCTTCTTGGATTCGAAAATTTGGGTGGTACAAATGTACATCTTTTGTTTACAGTGCCCTCTCTCTAAAATTGATAATATCAATATCCATATGCATACTATATAATCTCTTTACCTAGAGAAAACCCATACCAACGTAAAAAAGTTAAATCAAACTTACGAAATGGATAGGACACCCGGATATGTTGGGTGTATTATACTCATATGAATGAAGTATAGGGTTAATACTTCTGTGCTCGCTTATAAACTCAACCGCCTATTTAGATAGCAAAGTCACAAGATATAGATCCCTAAGATACTTTATTTTTTCCTGAAATATAATAAAATATTATTTGTTAAAATATTTTATGCCATAAAACGTAACAGGATAAATAACGGCGTCATCTCTTCAAAATACATTAAAGCATGCTTACAGAGTAATGTTGAAAACATCCGAGCTTTGTCATATTTCATTGCATATGACATACGAAATAAAAACCTAGTGATATCTGCATAGTTTCTTAGGCGTCAATTGTTACACATATAACGGCGTCGATTGTAACGTAATACTACGTTCATGCTATTTTTAACCCCGTCTACAGGTTAATGATAGTTAAACCCACACCAAGAAAGACTGCTAAAGGACTGATACTTACGCAGAGATGCAGGAAAAGTGGTAGACAGCAACCAGTGTGTAGGAAAACTGCCTACAGACTATGTGCCATGGTTCAATAAATCCTTATGCGAATTCTTTGCTTAATAATCTACAGCCTAAGATAGGATACAATATTTACAGCAAAGTCTTTACTATTGAGCAGTAATTAGAGCTTGCCAAATATTGTGAAAATGCCGTGAATTTATATTTCGGATTTACTACGACGGATTTGGATAAATTATGATTTCAGTTTGCGACTGCTAACAAGCTTACGTATCCCGTACAACGCATCCAACATGCTACAAACAGAGGCAGAATATTCAAACAACAAAAGAAGATTGATTTTTAATATGAGCCCAAAGGATAGTTATAAAAACACGTTCGAGGAAAATGCTATTTTAACTTTTTCATGTATTTACATTCACAACTAAAATAAATTAAAGGACAGGTCACAATTTCACAAAATAAAAATGTATACAATTATAACACCCACAACGGAGACATACAATTAACCGAACAACATAACACTTTCCTTTATATAAAAACTCATTTATTATACTGGTTTTTTTTAATGTGTTGCCGGCAAATTTACGAAATGAAAATAATATGAGGGATGTCCGGTTAGCGCCTTTTACGAAGAAGGTTTTTTCTGTAAACTCTCTTCGCAAAAGGTGCGATCCAAAGTTGTAAAATACTGCCGTACTTTCTCTTGAACTTCGTCGCCGTCTTCAAATCTTTTACCCGACAAATAAGCTTTCTACGGTCCAAACAAATGAAAATCAGAAGGAGCCAGGTCTGCACTATGGGGCGGATGGACAATAGCTTCTCAATTGTGTTTCTGAAGCCAGGTCTTCGTCTGATTTGAGGTGTGGGGTCTTGTATTGTCATGCAACAACCTGATTCCTTTCGTCAACCTTCCTCTTCTTTTCTGCCGAATGACTTTGTGTGGACTTTTTCGAGAATTTCACAATAAATGTCGCTGTTGATTGTCGCTTTTGATGGTAAAAACTCTACGAGCAAAATACCTTGCTTATCCCTGATCACAACATTGGCGGCGATTATGTTGAAAAGCAGCTAACAGTTCACGATTTTACTTATTTTATGTTTGATTTCTATAAATAAAGTAGTCCGCCTGTAATTCACAAATGTACCTTAGTAACCGGACATCCCTGGTATTAATAAATTAAATAAGAATGCTAAAGATTTAAAAGATATAAAAATACCTTTTATCCGCTGTAGTAGCACAATAAGTTTGTATTGTCCTATGTTTTACGTTTTTTTCTATTGTATCTGTTCTTGACAACTCAAATAACATGTATTTATATATTCCTACGAACAATACATTATTATTAAGTAGGAGGTTCCTACCCCATTTTCCAATATACCATAATTAATTTACAATATTAGCTAAATAATAAACCTAAAAATATAATACCATTCTAAGGCAAAATTCAGCACTAATACTTTGGTGACTGATTATCACAATTATATTAATTAGAATCATAACAACCTTAATTAGCAATAATAATTTAATCAATTTCCAGGAATTCCAGATAGAGAGTGTTAGCCATGCCCACTTGATAACAGTAAACCACACAGTATGCACGATAATGCAAGCGGTACTGGGCACTGAATAAAGCAAGTCAAGTGTTTTGTAACTTACAGTAAATTACAAACACTATGGAATGTATTAACTTGGTTGAGTTTTTGGAACAGAAGCGAATTAATCGTAGAATTGAAAAGCAAATTATACTAGATAGACGAAACTCCAATAAGGAACGCAAACTGTTACTATTGGGAACTGGGGAATCGGGAAAGTCTACATTTATTAAACAAATGCGGATTATACACGGAACTGGATATTCGACAGAAGAAAAGCTTGCGTATGTGAAAATTGTCTATCAAAATGTACTCATGGTAACTCAAAGCATGATAGATGCCATGAATCTGTTAAACATTTCCTATGTGGATGCTTCGAATGTAAAAAGGGCTCAGTTAATAAGAAATATTAATCGCGACATGGTAACAGTTTTGGAACGTATTCACGTAGAAGCCATTAAGAATTTATGGAACGATAAAGGTTTAGAAGAGTGTTACAAAAGGCGCAGGGAATATCAACTCACAGATTCGGCGAAATATTACTTAGACAGATTAGAGGAAATTACAAAAGTTAATTATGTACCTTCCGATCAAGATATACTACGACTACGTATTCCCACCAGTGGCATTTTCGAATACCCATTCGATTTAAGCGGGATACGATTTAGGATAGTAGACGTTGGAGGACAGAGGTCCGAAAGAAGAAAGTGGATACATTGTTTCGAGAACGTCGCATCCATAATATATCTATTAGCTCTCAGTGAGTACGACCAGGTGCTTTTCGAATGTGAACACGTTAATCGTATGGAAGAATCGAAGGCCTTATTTCAAGCTATAATAACGTATCGGGGGTTTAGGAAATCTTCGACTGTACTTTTTCTGAATAAGACGGACGTATTCGGAGAGAAGATAATGTATTCGCATTTAGAAGACTACTTTCCAGAATATAAAGGTCCCAAACAAAACGCTATTTGTGCCCAAGAATTTATTCTGCAGATGTTCAAAAATTTAAACCCGGATGTAGATAGAACTATTTATGCCCATTTCACGTGCGCTACTGACACTGAAAATATTAAGATTGTGTTTGCCTCGGTGAGAAAGACAATATTGCAAAATAATTTGCGGGAATATAGTTCGTTATAAGACTTAGGTGTTATGTTACAATTGTTATAAGTGTGTCACGGTAACTACTACAAACTGGTATAAGCCTCTAAGGCCAATAATAATAATAACGTTTATTTCAAAAGCCTGTACAGAAATAACAAACACATGCAAATATGTATAGTTAAAAGAAAGAAAGAAACAACCGCTAATTAAATTTAAGTAACATTAAGGGAAAAAAAGGTTGTAACAACAGAATCTAGTAAATATGACTTAAGATATTTTCTAAAAAAGTTTAAATTTGAAAGAGCTTTTATATTATTTTGAAAATCATAGAACTTAAAGCCTAAAGTTTTATTTTGTCTGTGCTAATAATTAAGTGGTTAAATCTCAATCATGCGGTAATGTTAATATAGATAGTCTGAATATTTTCTAACAAAACACATACATATTTGGGTTAATTCAAAATGGAAATAATAATAGTGGCGATATCATCGACGTACAAAGTAATCTGTTGAGCTGGTGGTAAATGTGCTGGTAAGTATTAATAAATATCACAAATAGAGTCGGACCCAAAACAGATCTTGCGGTACTCCAATATTAACATCTGGAACTGGTGATTGTCAATAAAACACTTTGCTTTCTATCGAAACCACTCATACGTAATGTCCTTTATTCCATATCGTTCAAGTTAATGAGGAAGTATGTTACGATTCACTAATTCAAATGCCGTTGATAAGTCCATTAACATCCATAATATTCACTGCTGCCAAAGTTATTCTAAATATTTTTCAAAAAATTGAAAGGGGCAGTATTTGTGGACTTATTAGGAAGAAAGCTTGAAATATTATTAAATGATTGTAAATATTTGATTAATTTTTGATCCATAATGGACTCATATACTTATGGGCCTACTTTTTACTTGCTTGCTATGTATAGATAAAATCTTTGCATTATCCCTATGGATGTACATATATGTAAATATGCACATTGTGAACAGAAATGTATGCCTAAGTTTATTCTTTATGTATAACATGTCTCCAGTGTCATAATAAAGCTGTTAATTTCATAATTCTTGATTATTTTGGTTTTTACTGTATAAAATGCAATCAGTAAGAATGGTATCCTAAAACAAGATATTTCTATGAAATATATATATGAGATATACATTCCAAAAACTAAAAATTGACTTAGGAAATATGTTTAAATAATTCTATTTGTTATTCCTGTTCATAGGTCATAATTATAGTCAAATATATGAGGGAAGGGTAGGCGTCTCAAAGGTGAATAACGTTTGTAGAACCTACCTCAAACCCAATTAAGTCACGAACCCTGCGTTGAAAGGAGAATATCGAGTATATCGGAAACTTGATGAAGAAACAACCCAGGAGACATAACTTAATTAACGCATAACTTAATTACTGTGTTTCAGTATTAAGGTAACAGCTTAATTAAGTAACCATGAAAAAGAATTAACCAAAATCTGCGAATTGCGGTAATATTTTAAGGACTACTAAATTTTGGGACAAAGTCAAAATAAATTGCAAGGAATATGCATCATTTATTCTATAAATGTCCGCCGTTTCAATTTAATCATACAAGTACACACATCAAAATAATTTAGGCGACAAGCAAGGAAATGCATTTCTGCTCCACATAGGCGAATAATTGTTAGTTGTATGTGAAGGTATAAATTGACCATCATTACTTGTTTAGTTTTAGAAACAGTTAATAATACTTAATATCTGTTTATTTAGAAATAATTTTCAAAATTAATAAATTTTTACAAAACTTATGTAAAAAACAATAACAATCAACAACATTCTTGGATGCAGACCGAAAAGACTACGTAGACAAAATTTTTGCAACTTAAAAACCCTGTCGACTTCTACGGAAGCACCCCAAAATGTTATTCCGTATCTGATCCTACTAAACACGTAAGCGTAATAGGCACTAAGACCAGCCTGGATGTTCTTGGTCCGTGCAATCACTCGAAGAGCGTAGCTGAAGGATACCCGACTCAATGTCAAGGATTTGATTTGCTTTCTCCAGTTATGCTGGGTATCAACAGTAATCCCAAGAAACCTGGTGCTGTCACACGTGGTAAGTACTTTATTATTATATGTAATTTTATAAGAATCTTTCTTAAAGTAACTAAAACTTACGAGGTTTGTCTTGTTTACGTTCATTGTCATATGACTATTAAACCAATTTTCAAAGGTCTTTAATGTGGTAGTTATTTCATTTTCATAGTCATCTTTAGTTGTTACTACAACAGATGTATCATCCGCATATAGTGTTGTTTGGTATTTAGATATTTTGAAAAGATCGTTAACATACAGTAAGAACAGCAATGGCCCCAATATAGATCCTTGGGGAAGACCCCGTTTCGTCGGCAACCAGACCGAGTAAAGTGTTCGCCCATCGCTCGGATCAACAGCCTCAACTCTCTGCTGCCGATTGTTCAGGTAAGACCCAATAAGGCGCAAAACGTTTCCTCTCATTCCCAGGATTTCAATCTTGTGGAGCAGTTTATTCCAACTAATGCAGTCGAAGGCTTTTTCAAGTCCATAAAAATGCCAAAAGTCAGTTCATCCTGATTTATGACCGTAATTATGTTGGATACTGTTTGATATAAAGCTCTATTGCTATTCCTTCCTCTAACATATCCATTCTGAGTGAGCGAAATAATATTATATTTTTCTATAAAAGAGTAGATACGCTCATGCATAATTTTCTCAAATATTTTGGATGTATTTGGCAAAATTGCTATAGGGCGGTAACTGTCAATATCGGATTTATCACCCTTTTTGTATATTAGTTTGATGGTGGATTTTTTAAGCTCACTTGGAAAAGTTCCCGTTTGAAAAGAGAGATTCACCAAGTAAGCCAATGGATATGCAATATGGTGAGAGCATGCTTTAATCACTTTGATTGGACTGCGCTCATGTCCAAGTGATTTTATGACCTTCAAATTTCGTATCACACAGCATATTTCATCTGGCGTCGTGGGCTCTAGAAACAACGTTTTTGAGTTTCTAACTTGATCTAATTGTAAGGGTAGATTTCGTACAAACTTTTCACAATTCCCTATAAGTTGCGGGTTTATGAGTGTCAGTTTTTCTTGAAAACTTGTATGTGTTTCAATATCTTTAAATATATCTGGGTTATCCCTTGCAGATGTTTTACCTATAATTTGTTTCACGAGTTCCTACGTCGCCTTAGTTTTATTTTGAGAGGTGGTTATGAAGTCAGTATTTGCTATTAACTTTGAGTGTTCCACCTCGTTTCGCAAGTTCTTGAAAAATGATTTGTGTTCTTTCGGACTGATTAACTGACTGATTAATCAAGTGGTCTGGGGCTCTTGTTGATCGAAGGCATTCCACTGTTCTACAAGACACTGATACAATTGCTGTTTTGTTTCAAAGACTAGATTTTGACGCAGTACGCTTCTTTGCAGCAAATTCCATACGTGTTCTATGGGTGATTGCGCTGGCCATAGCAAAACATTAATTTCATGGTTTTGAAGAAATGCACGAATGGTACCTGCAGTATGCGGACGCGCATTGTCGTGCGTGAATTGAAAATTTTCACCAATTCTTATAACATATGGTAGCACAACGTTTTGAAGGATAATGTTCCGATAGTCAATAGCGTTTAAATGCCAATCCAAGAGAACGAGGTCAGTTTTTCCACCAAGAGATATTCCACCCCATACTATTACACTACCTCCTTGGAAGCTGTGAACAGTTTGCGATGTAGCTAATCGTTCTGCATTCCCGGGACGTCTCCACACGCTCGTTCTTGTTGTATCTAGTTGCAAATCAAACCGGGATTCGTCTGAAAACAAAACAGATGCCCAGTTTTGCTGATCCTAATTTAAATGTTGCTGCGCCCATTCTAATATTCTTCCGCGATTTTCTCTCGACAAAGCAGGAACTATCAGAGAACGACGGGCATTAAGATCGTCTGCATGGCGTCTATTCCTTATAGTTTGATCGCTTATTAACGCATCATGAGTGTCGTAAAGTCGAATCACTAATTCTGTCGCCGTAATGTTGCGGTTTCTTAATGCACAGAGTCTCAAGTATCTGTCATGAATTGGTCGAGTTGCTCTTGTGGGTGGTGTATGATGTGCATGCACATCATTGGTTTGCTGATATCTCAACCACAAACGATCGATGACACTTTTTAACGTGTTGTGAGCTTCTGCAACGGCCCTTTGAGTTAAACCACTTTCAAGCATTCCAATAGCTTTTAATTGTGTTATACGGTGTAAATGATCTCTCTCCATCCCTCAATTAACGCTAAAGAAACTGAAACAGGAAATTGATCGTAAAATAAACACAAAAATTTCAAGATGTCAAATCAACAAATCTTACTTTTATTTTTCATATCCACTGATTTTTCACTTAATAGGACCTTATTGCCGCTTAAACTATCGAAACACCGGTAGTACATTGTATTGACGTTTAAAATGACGTTACAAATCTTTGTTTATATATGGCAGGTAAACTACTAACAAATAAAACCTTGTCCCCTATGTGTGTATATAAGAAAATGTACCAAATCTATGTTGTACGTACTATAATAGTTTGAAATTGTTTCTATGAATGATATTCTAGCCACTAAACTCTAAACTCAATTCTAACAATTTCAACCGCACTGGTTACAAAGGAGATTGTGTTTCATGACCTAGGTCTTGGACCAATCAAATCGTTCATTACAAATCAGACGGCAGGTACATTTGCAAACTGCTACTGTTCTTGTTTTGTTTTATGCATGTAATTATGCTACGAAAGCGATTTCTGCAAAGTTCCAGATGTAAAGTTTACGTATTGTAGCTGGTTGGCGCCTAGGCGTATTTGTTTGAAATTCAATTTAAAATTCGAGACAAAGAAAGTTCTACGGCATGTTTTCCTTTCGAAGGAAAAGCAAAGAAACCAACGCAAACAAAGTTTGCGAACGCACATTTTTAATTAATTTAAGATTAGGGAGTGAGTTTTTGCATGATTGATTAAGCAAATTCTTGGGGTATCATGTCCAACAGAAGGTGTAGACGTATTGACATTAAAGTTCTTGTTGGTCGAAAACATTAAGAAAAATTGAAAATTCAATTTTGCTAATACTTTCACTTTCGAGCTTTCTAGTCAGTCTTAGAGGGTAGCATCAATCTCACAAGTTAAACAGTTTCTACTTAGAATAAATGGATCTCGAATATTAGTAAAATTGAAATTTTATTGGCGCAATATTGAAATTTGGGAAATTACAGCAAAATTATATATTATAAAGGTAGAGGATGAGATCCTCTATCTCTAATATGAGACGGTTCAAAACCGGAAGAAGTTTACCTTATAGACCTTATACCTTATGGCCGTAAAAGCCTTCGTTTTCTATACAGCAAAATTATTCGTCCATATTCTATCTATACTAACGACAATTTACTTGTCTAATTGTTTTATTTCGCTTTAGTACTGAGGTTAATATTTCCATACAACAAAACCTGAAATAGATTCCCATCAAAGCCAAATATGTCTATTCTGAAGTATACGAGGTGTGTAAATTAAGTAATGAGACTGATACTTTTAAATATTTTTATTTGAATATAATTACAATTGAACGTGGTCTCCCTCAAAATAACTCCCTTGGGAATTCACACAGCGTTGGAGACTGTTCTTCCATTCCTCATAGCAGTGCTGGAACACGGATATTGGAATCGCCTTTAGCTGGTCGTTTGAATGTTTTCGAGTGTCCCAAGATGATGTTTCTTCAGATGATTATCAATCTTGGGAAGAGGAAAAAGTCACAAGAACTCAAGTCAGGTGAATAAGGAGGCTGAGGAGCCACTGAAATATTTTTACTGGCCAAAAAACCGTCTATGGAAATTGCTGTGTGACAAGGCGCATTGTCATGATGCAGGATCCAATCGTTCTTGATGTTTGGTCTCACATCCATGACCCTTTTTCGGTGTCTTCCGAGTACCTCTCGGAAAAGAATGTTGATCAACTGTCTGACCTTGAGGCACGAACTCTTTGTGAACGATTCCCTGGCTATCAAAGAAACAAGTCAGCACCCTCTTGATCTTTATTTGCTCATTTTTGCTTTTTTAGGTATTTGGAGAGCCTGAACTGTACCATTCCATGCTCTGGCGTTTTGTTTCCGGGTTATACTCTAACACCCAACTCTCATCACCAGTAATGACACGTTCCAAAAAAATTTCATTATTTCGATTCCAAAAAGTCAAGGCACCTTTCTCTCCTGATGTCCTTTTGTTCCTGCGAAAGGTTTTTTGGAACCATTTCCGAGCAGATCTTTCTCATTCCCAATTCGTTGGTCAAAACTTGATGAACGGTGGTGCGAGACAAATTCAACTGTTCCCCAATCATTCTACTGTCGACCGACGATCTGAACGCACAAGATCGCGGATTTTGTCGACATTGCCATCGGTTCTTGTAGTTGAAGGTCTTCCGCTGCGTGGCTCATCTCCCATCGACTCTCTTCCTTCTGAAAATGCCTTAAACTACCGAAGAAACTGGACTTTTGACGAAACACTCTCTCCGTAGGCTTGCTGAAGTTTTGCAAAAGTTTCTGTTGCACTTTGCCCAAGTCTGAAGCAAAACCTGATAGCACACCGTTGCTCGAAATTAACGACAACGGACAACGAAATGACTGATCAAGTTCAAACTTGCACTGAACGCGTATTACAATGTCCACTTGTCGCCGCTCCATGTCGCCATATCAAACGCTACGTTGTCAGTCTCATTACTTAATTTACACACCTCGTATTCCAGTTTAGTATTCACAAGTGAATAATACAAACACCTAAGTTATAACTGTGAGGTAAACCGTAGAACTGCCGGGCATAAAGATATGTCTCAACAGAGATAAGCAATCGGTTGTATAAAATAAGTTCATAATCGAAAGCAATTTTATTGACCTTTGACGTGTAAATTACATTCAAAGGTGCTTCAGATTTGTAACTTAGATCACCATTTAAGCCTTTCGTTTGACTCCCTTGAAGTAGTAGTAAGTTTGTATAGTGCAGTGTAATCGCTAAATAAATATTGTTTACTATAAAATATGAACAACATTTTTCCGTATACGACAATAATTATTTCTACCAACACTTTCTGCCGCCACATAATTATAAAACCTCCCTCAAGGGAGCCAACTGATATGAAACATAATTAACTTTTCGCCACAGCAAAGAGAAACAAAAACAACTTTGCAGACGAAATTTACTTGAAATTGATACTATGCGCGAATGGAGATTAGCAATTGGTGGCATCAGATAAACGATGACACTTTGGGATTAAACACTCCAAGAAAATTGGATAAGATTCCCACGGGGTAAAATGTACCGTTTATAGTATAGGTGTTAAATTAAATTGTCCTTGCGTGAGTGATAACTCCCAAGAGGGTCATTGATATTTTCAGTTACTGATTGCAACAGGTATGTGTATACCGTGCTCCCTTTGTAGCGTTACACATAGGTATTTCCTACAGGTAACGTCCCGCTCTTTGTGGATTTTAAGCAAGCATATGACTCCGTCTGCCGGAAGAAATTATACGAAGCCTTTGAGAAACCAGGAATTCCAAAGAAACTGATAAATTTGGTGAAAATGGCCCTATATAATTCGAATTTTGCTAGAAGGAGACTTTTCTGGTCGATTCAAAGTGCAAAGAGGCTTGAGACAAGGGGATCCGCTCTCAACCACTTGATTTTGGAAGCAGTGATGAGAGAAAGCAAAATCCAAAGAACTGGATTAATTTTCCATAATAAGGAGCAATGTATTGCTTACGCAGACGATCTCGTTCTGCTAACAAGATCAAAAAAGGAACTTGTAATGGCTTTTAAAAGGTTTGACATGGAGGCGAAGAGATGTGGACTGGTAATAAATGAAGAAAAGACTAAATATATGGAAATGCGAACTCAAATAGCAAAAGATAATCAAAATATAAGAATCAAAAAACGAGGGAGGGAGTACAAACTTGAAAAAGTTAATGAGTTCGAGTATCTGAGCGTAACAATAACAAGCTATGGGAATGAAGAAGACGAAATAAACAAAAGAATTCTAAAAGGTGACAGAGCTGCGGGGTCACTAATGAGAATGTTAAAAGCAAATAATATATCTAGAGTAGCCAAGATCCGAGTGTGTGAAACAATAATACGACCAGTAGTGACATATGCAAGTGAAACATGGTCCATGAACAAACTAGAAGAAAGAAAATTGGAAGTATGGGAGAGAAAGGTATTAAGAAAGATTTTTGGTGGAAACAGACTGGCGGGGGGATTATGGCAGAGAAGAACTAATAGAGAAGTAATGACTATGTTTGGGAAGTCAAAAATCACACGTAAAATCCGAGCATAAGAAATATTTTATTCTAACGTTTAATTAAGACAAACACAACGACATAACAATGGTGTAGTGAAATTTCTCAGCAAGTTTTCTAAGTGTCCTCCTTGTCTTTCAATGCATTTCTGGGTTTATTCCATCACATGCAGTACGTATTGTCACACTCACCGTGTAACAGAAAAACAATTCTTTTCTTCTAAAATATAATTTTATGATGTTTCGTAACTATTTATTTAGGATAAGTTGAGAATTGTTTTCCTTTAGATTTGTCAACATCTGCCGCGCATTCATAAAATTTTTCTTTGAACTAAGCAATAAACCGATTTACATTTATTATCGAAAAATTCCGACAGTACGAACGCGTCACCACCTTAACTACCCTTAGTAACAAACGTCCGATTATCGACTATCTGAGCGTTACTACTAAACTATCTCAACACTTTTTCCAACCCTGTATCTGACGCTAAAACAACCGAGAATAAAATATCAACAGTCCGGTCCGTTGGAGTTATATAAAGGCAAGCAAGCAAGAGCATAGACAAATTTACTCAGGTTTCACTTCCGAAATGCAGGTGTATTTCGAACAAGCCAAACTTTCGAGTTTGTAATGGCACGTTAAAGTCCTTTTGGGATTCCAGATATTTAGAGGGACCACTTAGTGTACATTACACTTTAATATGGAGTGCAGCGGTAGTACAGCAGATGGTTTACAATACGCCAAATGTTCATAAAATTTTCAGAAGCTGCAGGAATTTCGTGAACATTCATTAAATACGTACTACTAGACTGCTCAGAATGATATGTACGGTAATATTATTATTGAAGATAATATATGTGTGAGGTAATATACATGTATGCCCACATTGAAACGGGGGATTGCTTTGTGAATGGCATTCGAGTCTCACTGACAACGAGAGATCCACGTACTTTACGGCAATTTGATCAACCGTGCTTTGGTAGGAATTTCCAGTAAAATACCATGTTATGATTTGTACCTTCTCTGCGGCTGTATAAACTAACATAGTGTATCCGAAATCAACGATCGCTTGTTAGAACTTTGCGTGCGCATAGATAGATACAAAATGATTCAGATAGGCGTGCTGCGTCCTACGGTGTTGCGCGCGACGAAGCTGGCTGGCGGGGATAAATGCAAGTATTCGAGATCGCGCTACAAACAATATATCTCGCACCCAGCTGAGAGCTGAACATACCTGTATAATATTGCGTTCTATTCTATACGTCAGCGTAACTTTGTAACAATGGTTTCGTAATTGAAGCGTACTTGATCACATTACAAATGTTATATTAATTAATTAATTTTTTTCATTGTATTTTACACATTTTAGTAATCATATACAACAGAGATTCGATATTGGAATTTTGTTCGTTATATTAACCAGAACGATGTGACGCAAAAGTTATAAACATTTAATCTGAGTTTATGTCTTTGCTGACATAACCTTTATAACATCCTTTATGACACACTATAAACAAAGGTTCAAGATCCGAGTTGCGAGAGGGATGTAAATTTATATTTCCACTTTCATCCGTCGACATAAACGAGCAATTAAAGTTGCGTAAAGCGAGAAATTTTCCAATGTAATTTAAATTTTTACGCTCCATCGAAAATCCGCGATTGGATTTCGTACAGATGTAATCAAGGTAAACAATTCCAAATCTTCCATTCCAATTTATATCTCTGCAATTGTCACTGGTGCTTTTATTCTATTCTGCTTTCGCCCAGCAGGAGACTTGCCGTATTTTTGTACAAAGAATTTTTTTTTCCTGGGGTTCAAGGAAAGCTCATCGAACGTAATTCTCAACAGTTTTTTCTTTGTTAATTTATTCTAATCTTTTTGATTTTCATTTAATTAAACTTTTCCAAAGTTGTAAATGTATTACACTTGATCTCCTGCAACAAACAAATTTCTGATAGAGTTTTGAGTGAAAATGGAATGACCTTTCTGTGCTCATTGAACCTAAGACAGGCGTTTGACACGTTACCAATTCTTATCTAATATCATATTCCATACAAAGATGAGTACCATCGCAAGAAAATGAATTTTAAATGGATGCTATATTAAAAAGTAACTCAATTCCTTTCAGATGTTATCTTCTCTTAGGAGAGCGCTGTACCTATTTAAATAACGAATTTGAATTTCAAAAGGGAATAATTTATGATAGACTCCCATTATAAACATAAGAGGATCTTTTAATGTTACGGCTAACTTAGAGAATATTCTGTAAGAACTATAATAAATGGATTGAAAGTGGTTTCAAATATTCATGTTAAACATATCTAATTATAAGTAAAGTATCTTTACTTTACAAAGACAGCGCGACAGCACAATAAACACACTGTTAGGATTACTCCTCCCGCACAAAATAATAACACGGGTCAACACAATTTCAGGTTTATTTTGTCCCACGAGGTAAAGTGGGTGAACTTGGTAGTACTTTTTACACTTATTTCATATTTGTTTTCAGAATTTTTCAATCAGGCAGGGTTTCAGAGCAACAAAGCAATGAAAGTGAAAGTATATATTATAATATGTGTATAAATCATGAAAAAATGATATATTTACTTGGAAAATGTGCTGATATATGACTTTCGGCTGCATTTTGCATCAGAAACATCTCTCTTCAACGTCCAGGAATAGTCTGCCAACATAGCAGTGCTCCATTTGCCTTGGTATCATCAGCACTTTCATCGTCGCTTGGTGTCATGTTTTGTGGAGGTTTGGGCACAGGTAATTCCGGATTGTGAGGTACCTGGTCTCAGTGCAGATGGAATATTAGGATATTTTACAGTATGTTTGGATTTAGAAGTAATACCACTAATATTTGTTAGACAAAAATAGCAATTGGTAATATGATCTGATGGTTCCCTCCAAATCATAAGAATAGTAAACGGCATATGTCGTTTATCTTTTGCCCACGCTGTAAGAAGTCTGACACACGCAACACAGCAAATATGGGGAGGCCAGCTTTTGTCTTCATCACCTACTTTACACTTGAAATACTGTTCATAGCACTTTTTTAAGAGAGGTGTGAAAGACCGTTTTTGATATTTAAATGTCGATTCGCCGCAAATATAGCAAAAAGAGTTCGGGTGATTTACACATTTCCTTGGCATTCTTACAGATGATGAAATGTTCGCGGGTTCACTACAATAGCTTGAACGCACCGCAACACAACACTCTTTAAAACATTAACAACGTCAGCGTATATGTTCATTCATCGAGCTCTAGCCGACAACTGAAATAACAAGAGATGCTATCAAGGAATGGGAAATGCCGGTCTTAACACGTCAAGACATGTTCTCTTATACTACACATCTATGCATGCATATTTTAGGTGGATAAGCGGATATCCTGGAACATAAAAAGTAAGGGTGATGGAGAAATTCTAAAAACATAATTGATTTCAGCATGCAAAAGTATATAGGAATCAGACATTTTTGTGCTTGGGGCAAAAATCTTGTTAACCAATTATATAATAATAATTATAATTAATTATAATTAATTGAGAACATGTGTTTCGGGAATACGTGGATTCTCATCGTGAAACCGTATAACAGAATCGAAATTCCGTTCGAATTTTACCTTAACATTGTACATATTGTACATTCATTATGCCACGAGCACTTAGATAAGGGAATTTGGGCCATTTCAGTAAGACGACTAGGTTAAACTAGTAAGTATTGCGCAAACGAATAAATTTAATTTTTTTTATCAATCAAACAGAATCCTACTAGTTATCAAAGTTGAGGTCTCATAAAATAACTACTACTACTGAAACTACAGATATCGTGCTAGTGGTAGTAACATAGAAGAATATATTATAGTCGTAAACATGCTCTGTCTACGTAAAACACGGCATCAGTTATCCTTTCAATAATAATCATGAAATACACGACACCCACACATTACTCGTGTTCAACCTAATGGATTTTGCAACGCTTGAATAATATTTCTTCTCCAGAACGCAAGGCAACGGAAAGTAAGATAAAGGCAAGGCCAGGGGAGCGTTGGTTTAACGTGCCATACTGATTTTATGCGAGTTCACGGGTTCAGGTTGAATTTTTACAGTGAAATGGTTATATACACCGTGTACGAGATACCTATACACGTATGCTCATCTCTTACCGGGGTGCGATTTATATTGTGCGTAGCGCGATCTAGCATACTTGCATTTATTCCCGCCGATCAGCCTCGCGCGCGCAACGCCGCACAGTGGTCCAGGGCGATTGTTATTATTTATCAACAAGTAGCTACAAGTTCATCTTTAGTATACATAATCC